>JAQPPZ010005476.1:0-49839 GCA_028583015.1 Wollemia nobilis
GCCCCCTAATGCTAATCCTATTTTCAAGTGTTTCATAAGTTATCTTGTAAAAACAGGTATTTATAATATAATTGGACAAGAGGCAGAAAAGGTTAGATCAACCACCGATCAAGATAAGTGTTCTATTTATACTATTGATTATAAATCTAATTTGATATTCATTATAGGCATCTAAAAAGTGAAGAGCATATAGTGTGCATCTAGGGTTAATATTTTGCATTTACCTTGTACCCTTGCTTTAAAGGTTTTTTGGATAAAACCCTAGATTAGCAAGCATTAAAAGGAAGAATCATATTAGGTTAGATCTTGTATTCTTGCATTATGTTTTCTACATTGTCCTTTATATTTCATAGCATAGATCTAGAAAGGCCAAACTTAGGTGATTGCTTGAAAATAAACACATCAAACTATCCCAAAATCCTGAGGACTTGGAGCGAGTCCTTAAATAATTCCTGGTGAACCCATCCCCCTAGCACCGAGTGTAGAGAAAAACATACCCCCGTGGTTCATCCCATAAGGCTCTCTATCTTTACAGATCCAGCATTTTTAGAAATCGTACATAGTAGGGCATTTTCCCCCTCTACATTTGGGTATTGGAACCCATGGAATTAAATAGAGCTAGTTGAAGACTAATGAATTGGCATGCACAATGAATATTGTCATAGCCCATCTATTTGGAAAATCACAAGCTTTGAAAATTCTAATATGGATGGTACAGTACGTGGAAGGTTTTTATAATGGCATGAAGTATGATTTGGGAAAATATTCACATGATCAAATGCAATAGTTGCTGATAGTTATGAGGAAGATGTTCACCATGACCTTTCATGCCATTCCTCTATTATTGGATGTAGTATCTAGAATGGGTATTCCCTTTTGTGGTAGGACCCATGGGAAGTATCGTCAGATCAGCCTACCATACTATGATGAGCAAAGACTGTGTCTCTATTGAAGATAACTGCAGATAAATCAAAGGCCAAGAAGAGTGTGAAGTAGCCAATACCTCAGGTGTAATAAGAGGCTAAGACTGGATATGATAAAGATGTTCATTTGAGGAGGAATAGAAGAAGACAGTTGGAACTAGCCTTAGAACAATAGGCCCAGGTTCAATAACTATAGGAGTAACCAATTTCTTTTGAAGAGGAGGAGAGGGTGGAGTAGCAATCCAACCCTATAAGGATTCAAACATGAAGAAAATGAGAGAAATAGAAGAAACCCGTGCAACAATAGCAAACTGAGCCAACACCAAAAAAAGAGTACTCTAACTCGAAGGAGTTAAAATTACTAAGGTCTGAAAGGAGTGGGAAGAGGAATGAGATATCTGACATTGCTCTAGACCTCTGATTTTAATTTTTTGGATTCATCCAGATATTTGGTTGGAAATAAAGTAGTACCACTAGTTCCAAAAGCAAAAGTTGTGATGGAGGTTCCATTGGAGGAGTCCAAGGGAACAAATAAGATAAATATTATGATGAGAGGTGGTAACATCCAATGAGAGCAGACAAGTACATAGGTACCATATGAATAGTTTGCTCTTGAACAGATAGTTGGAACTCTAAGGGGAGTGCACCTGAACCCACAAGACAAAGGGTTGAAAAAATTACAATAGGAGGACTTACCTAATCCGTAAGAGGAATTCCAAATACCAGTGGAAGAGCAAAAATCTCAAAAATAAATCATTAATGTCGAGGAGACACAATCACCACCAAAAGGAAAGGCAAGTAAGATAGTAGCACACAACTCACTACAAGAAGAGAAAGTAACCACTATGACCAAGGAAGTCGGAGGAAGTTCTCATCCACAGGTAGAAGAGGAAGAAGGGTAGACTCCATCGTAGGTTAATACTATAGAGATTTGTACAATATTTTAAGTGGAAGTACCTCGCTTTGATATTTTATAGGATGTGGATGAAAATACTGATGAACAAGTGGAGCATTGTTGGTAGTTTTGCACTATGCCACATTGGTTTTAAATAAATTATTGATTGTAATGTAAAAATTCATGATGTAGCATATTGCTTAATTTAAAAAAAAACATTACAGTCATTTCAGTTTTTTTTTAATGTATGTAATTTTTCATTTGAAAAATAAACATTCCAATACCAATCACAGCTTGGAAATTTGCTTCAAATTAATTTTATTGAATCGCCCATAGAAGAAGTTGAAAGAGCGAGAGAATTGAAACCGTAGTAAAAGAGCAACAGTGAATAAAAATGATGAAATTTGGCTGAGGTGTTGAAACACGATCATGTTCGCCCCTTGTTAGGAGCGAACGTCGTGTTCGCCTTTGGTTGGGCGGACAGGTTTTAAAGTATGATGATGCAGTCACCCCGAAGTATGGGCTATGATCCCATTCACCCTTTTTGGGGGCAAACAACATTGAAGTGTATAATTGGGAAACAAAGAAAATTAAAATTGGTTTTAGCTTTGCACTTCGGCGGAGATGTGTTTCACCCTTTTTAAGGAGTGAACACATATTCGAAGTTCCATTCGGTGAAAGCGTTTGAAGCGGAGGTGATTTTAAATTGTTCCAAATAAAAATTGTGTTCGCCCCTTGTTTTGGGTGAGTGGTATTGAAGTTTAAAAGGAAGGGACGAAGTTGTTTCAAAAGACAATCACATTCGTCCCTTTGTTGGGGAACAAACATTATTAAAATTCTCAAAGTTCAGGCGAAGAGGATTTTTAAAGATTTTTCTTGGCGAAAGCATTTTCATGGTAAAAGCAAATGAGTTCAGTTGCTCATGGTACCTGAGGATAAAATATGGAAAACATATGCTGAATTAAATGATGCAGGATTTGATCTTTAATTGCCATCATCCTGGACGATATTAAAGGTTGATTTTTTTTCAGTTAAAGTTTGCTTCAAATTATTGCCATAATTTAATGTTGGTGGTGAAGTGAAAAGCATTTGTGTTATTTTCAAGAACATCTTCTCGAAGTTTTTACTTCCTCTCTAAAGAAAATTTAATGAGGAGTAAATTATTGAAGCATATGTTTGATTTTCAAGAAAATGGAGGTGCCCAAAATTTAATGTCGTGGTGATCAAAATGCATCGTCACTCCAAATCATTTCTAGATCATGATTATCAGAAGAATATTTCCATGAAATGATGACTCATCATGTTTGTGATCTATCGACATTGGGTCCTTTCATGTATTAAATAAAAGAGGCACAAACCTCTATAAATACTAAGCAATATTTCATTGTAAGGGGTTGGAAAAAATAGATATCCTACGAGAAAACTCTTCAAGTTCTCTACAGTAATAGACATACAGAGCTCTTGGATTTGCAAATGACTTGGTGCATTATTGTCTTTTGATTTACGCATTTATTTTTACTCTCAAATTCTTTATTTGCTGCTGAATTTAAATTCTGCAAGTTGAATTTGAATATTGTTGATGAGAGGAGTGAGTGCTAGAGTGCCAATTTGAAGGATTATATGTGCAAAGTTTTAAGTAAATTTTACCGTTTCTTTATCTATTGCATGCTATTCATTGCTTGGTGTGGATTCTTGCTATCAGTCTATTCCCATCCTACACAGTCAGCCTGTGGCCATATTTCTCATTTCTTTACGCATTTTCCTAATTTCTTTCTTGCATCTCTAGTCTTCAACTAGTTTAGAATTAGTAAGGGAACCAACCCTCTATAGAGATTGACACGAAGGACATTAATTTTCTCTGGTCATTCAATGTTGGTCGTATCTAGGGTGCACAAACATAGTTTTTCTAATTAGGTAGATATTTGACCAATAATTTTTTGCAGGACCGGTGGGACTTCAAAAGTTCCACTTTCAACGGTATTAAGGTTTGATGTTCCACTTTCAAGATCGAAGGGTAAAAATCCAGATCACCAAATTGAATTCTATGAACTTGATATCCAAAGGCTAGGGGAACATCCTCAATTAGCAACTTTTCATTGTACATATTCACTACCCCATATATCCCATATACCGTCTATCACATCCTCACGACTAGTTGGTGTATTCTCCACTTTCGTAAGCCCAATTAGTACTGCTACCAGTTTTCCTCAATCCCCATTACATATACCAACCCAGATGGCTCAGAATCCTCCACCACATCAATAGAAGCCACCCAGGAAGTTCCTAGCATGGAATAGCTTAGGGGCTTTGAACCTGCAGACACAAAATCCAGTAACCCAAGCTACTTTGAAGGCCTTACCAACCTATGATGGTATCAGTAAAACTGTGTATGAACATATCCAAGATGTAGCTTCTTTGGTGACTATCCATGACATAAAAAATCAATATGTGATGATAAAATTATTGGTATTGTCACTGAGAGGGAAATTATTGTATTGGTACCGATCGTTGCAATCGGGTACTATTGCGTCATGGGATAAGTTAGCGGAGTTGTTGATTAAAAATTTTCATGAACAAGCTAATCCATACTACTTGTTGCACTAGTTTACAATAATTCAAAGATATCCATAAGGGTATATAGTTGATTTTAATGTCAGGTTCGCCTAGAGCTGACAAAGAGTTCCTGATGGTCTATGGCCCACACATGAAGCAACCTAATTTCTACTATCTCAGGATATTTAGCACTAAAATTGGCATGGTTGTGCGACAGGCCAATGTGACTACATTTCTAGACCTATATACGTAGGCACAAAAGGTCAAATCTAATTTGATTATTGTAGGCGGACTTCCCCCAAATATGGTTATGCCCATCATTCCTGATCTCCCACAATACCTATATTCCAGTTCATTTTCGTAGCCTATGCCTTCCATGTACCTAGTTCTCTCATGGAATTTGGGTCTGCTTCAAATTGTGCCTATTCTTGCTCTACGACATACGAATCTAAGCTTTCCACAACTACCTAGTAAATCACTTCCATAATTACCTGCTTCTATTCCCACTCCTGTGCTGCCAACACCACTAGTTCCATTATCATTGCCCTTGCCTCTAGTACCTTTACCTCTGCCTACGCGTCCCACATCGTCTAATCCTAATCCTTTCATAGTACTATTGTAGGAGGTGAAATCTAATAATGCAGCCTTAAGGATAATATCCAATGAGATTAAAATAGTAAGGAAGAAGCAATTAGAGGTTAAATTTTGATCATGGAGATTCCAAACTCCATATATCACTCGAGAGCAAGCATCTACTAGTAGAGGCCTTGAGAAGAACACAATGGTATCAATAAACGAAGAAACTAGCACAACTGAAAAGGTGTACTGGTGTTCAACATGCAATGATCCTCATGGAGAAGAAACTAGTATGGTGCATATGAATTATGTACAAATGCTAGCAGAGAGTTCGGTTGGAGGACAAGTCAATATGATCAGGGAAGTCAATCACAATTTTATGATGCCATTAGTAGAGCAAGTTTCAGTTCTCACACGATTCGGAAAGAAGCCATTAACAGTAGATCCTGTTGAGCTTGAACCCTTAAAGGTGTCTGCAGAACTAAATATGCAAGATGAAAAAGGGCACCCTCCAACGAAAGTGTCTAGTGGGATGGCTAAGCAGTAAGATTCTATTTTTTGAAATATTTATTGCCCAAGCAAACTTAAGGAAAGATACAAACAAAGGCATCAACTTCACGACCTGCAAAAGCTACTCAAACACAAGATGAAACAAGAGAACAAGCCAAGGAGAATCTCAAATACCCATATTTGACCAAGCGATAAAGGGTGGAAGATACCCAATAGTACCGAGACAAGCATGAGAAGGTTGTAGAAGAGAAAGCTATGACTATTTCAAATTACAATTTTATGGAAGAGATGAAGAAGATACCTACAAAAGTAAGTTTATACGATGCACTACAGTTACCTGGATAAGTTGACCTACTGCAAGAATATTTGAAGACTGCTAAATATCAAAAGGAAAATCCTTCTCAAAAAGTACTGGTGCAAGCATTACCGACTTCGGCCATGGGAAAAGTAGGCCTTCCCCATTTTATTTGTCACTCATAATGGAAGGGTGGATTGTACACAACTGTATGATCGACTCTGGAGCTGCGACTACTATCATGCCAAAGGCAGTATATGAAGTTATGGGTATGGAATATACAAGGAGTAGCCTAGGAGTGTTGCAGCTGGATGGAACTTCGATCAAAATAGTGGGAGTAGTCAAAGACATTCCCATTGTCCTTCATAGTATGCCACAAATCACAATCATTCAGGAAGTGGTAGTGGTTGACCTGGAACCATACTTTAGCATGTACCTCTCAAGGGAGTTTATGACTAAGCTGGGAGGACATATTTCCTTAGACTACTCACATTTGGAGATACCATTTAATGGAAAGAGTATTCGCATTCATAATGAGAAGCCATCGCATTTTCACATTGAAAAGTTGGAAGAGGAAGAAGAATCCCTAGGTGTAGTTAACATGATGACCGAGGAGTTAGGAGAGGTTGATTTAATGGAAGAAGCATTGGATGAACTTCACCTCGAGGATGAATTTTCACTTATGGATTTCAATGTGATGGTTGGAACGAATATTGGCTGCTACACTATAACTAAGCCAGATCAAATTGAAGAGAAGGTTCCTGATTCTCCCGATCTTATCGCTGATCAATTATGGAGAATGTATTTTTATGGTGCTAGGTGCAATAATGGTGCAGGGGCTGGTGTTGTGTTGATCTCTCTTGAAGGGTTGCAAAAGACATATTCTTATAGGCTAACTTGGAGTTGCACAAATAATGTAGTTGAATATGAGGTATTGTGCCTTGGATTGAAGAAAGTTGAGAAGTTGGGTATTAAATAGCTGTAGATTTTTGGCAACTCTAAACTTATAATTAATCAGATCACTAATATGTGTGTATCAAAGCAACATTACTTAAAGGCTTATCACAATAGAGTATGGGACTTGTTTGAATCTTTCACTGCTTTAAATATTCAGGCAATTTTGATAGAGCTAAATAAACATGAAGATATTTTGGCCTCGCTTGGTGCTAACTACTATCCTATTGAGCAAGTAGTTAGAAATCCTAAGACAGTTAGGGTAATTTACAGACCCTAAATTCCTGACAAAAATCTCTATTGGCAAGTGTTTGACAATGATGAGCATATTATCAATTTCTTACTTAAAGAAACTGCAAGCGCTGATTATAGAGTTCTTGCCGAAGAAGAGAGAGAAGGGATGATTCAACTAAAAAATAATCACATCCCTAGGGGAATGATTACACTTGAAAGTTTGTTTGACCAGAATGATCGGGCTGAAAAGTACAGGATCAAAATAGACATCGAGGAATACAAGGAATTACAGTTGGAACCTAAAAAGGTTATCAAAATTGGAATCGATTGCATGCCGGATGAACTGGAAGGCATTAAAAACTTGTGTTACGAGTATCTAGATATTTTTGCCTAGAGCTACCATGATTTGAAGGGTTATGATAAGAATGTGATCCAACATACTATAGAACTACAGGAAGGGGTAAAACTATTTCATCATAAACAATGGCCTATCAATCCTAAGATTGAAGTCCTTATGAAAGCAGAGCTACTAAAGATGTTGGAGGCAAAGATAATATATCCTATCAAGCACTCGACATGGATGGTCAATCTGGTTCTAGTGCGAAAGAAGAATGGAGACATTCGGTTGTGTGTTGATTTTCACAACCTGAATCAGGAATCACTTAAAGATCATTACCCTCTATCGTAGATAGATCAAATCCTTCATGTAGCTAGTATCCAGAGATTATCATTGCTATATGGTTCTCTAGATATAATCAAATATAGATGAAAGATGAAGATCAACATAAAACAACATTCACCACCAAGTGGGGTACCTTCTCCTACCAACGGATGCCATTTGGACTTTCAAATTTTGGTGCCACTTTTTAGAGGGCCATGGACGTTGATTTTAGTGAGTTATTAAATAGAATTATTGTGATATATCTTGATGATATGATCATATTTTCACATCGTAGAGAAAAACACATTGCTCATTTAAGGCAGGTGTTTGAGAGGTGTCGTGAGTTTAGGATTTCTATTAATCCAAAGAAGTCGATATTTATTGTCAAAGAAGGGAATCTATTGGGCCATGTGATCTTGTAAGAAGGATTGACAATCGATCCTGCAAGGGCCGAGGCCCTAATGAAGTTACCATTGACTGCTAATAAAAAGGACCTGCAGTCCTTCTTTGGCCAAATTAATTTCATCCGTAAGTTCATTGCTAATTTCGCTCAGGTGGTGAAACCCATGACTAAGCTTTTGAAGAAAGATGTTGAGTTTAAATAGACTGAGACAAGAAGACATACTTTCAAGGAAATCAAGGAGAGGATTACTCAGGCTCTAGTATTGGTTAATCCTGATTATTCTAAAGATTTTATTCTTTATGTCGTAGGCGAACATGAGAGTTATGCTACAATTGTAACACAATGGCAAGAGGATGGAGATGAGAAGCCAATTGATTTCCTGAGTCATGTCATTGCTCCTCATCAGGAGAAATATAATTTTATTGATAAACAAGTATATGCAGTAATGAAATCATTGAAGAGATTTTGACACTTTGTTTCTCAAAGAAAATGGTCGTGTATGTTATACACCCCTATGTACGAAAATTTATTCTCCAAGGAGAATTAGGAGACAAGAGAGCAGGTTGGGTCTCAAAAATTCAAGAGTATGATGTGGAGATCCGACCAACAAAGCTAGTTCATGGGAGAGCTCTATTCCAGGAGCTAGCCAAAAGTGCAACTTCTGAATCATTGGATGTGGTGCATGAGGACAGTATGGGTGAAAGCACATGCACGGACCATACAACTAGAGATCATGATTGGATCAAAGATCTAATCGATTATTTTACTTCAGGAAAATATCCATCTCACCTTGATGCTTCGCAACGTCGAAGATTTAGGTTGTAAACTCTCAGATATACTTTGTTGCCAAATGGGTTATTTCACAAGAACATTGATGGAGTTCTTCTTAGGTGTGTAAGGGACTCCAAATAAGAAAAAATATTAGAAGAATTTCATTCAGGACTATCGGGTGGTCATTATGCAGGAAGGCCCATGGCCTTGAAAATCATTCAAGCAGGCTATTTTTGGCCTTCTTTGTTTGTTGATGCCCATAAAGTGAGTACGCACTGTGATAGTTGTCAGTGATATGTTGGAAAAATCAGGAAGGGGGCATTGACTCTTCGCCCGATTCAAGTAGAAGCACATTTTCAGCAGTGGAGTCTTGACTGTGTGGGAGTTATTGACCCACATTCTTCTACAAAGCATAAGTACATCTTGATAGGAACTGACTATTTCACCCGATGGGCGGAGGCCATTCCTACTAAAAAAGTGGACCAAGCAACTTTCATCTCTTTCTTAGAGGGAATCATCACTCGCTTCGGTATTCCGAACTTAATTATAATTGATAATGGAACTCCATTTATTGGGGCCAAGATTACAGAGTTCACTAGTAAATACGAGATTTATCTCAAGATCTCATCAAATTATTACCCGTAAGGGAATGGTTTGGCCGAATCCACCAATAAGAATTTGCTACAAATTTTGAAAAGGACACTAGGAAACAACAAGAGAAGCTAGCATTTGTTGTTGAACTGAGCGCATTCGACAGATCACATTTCCATAAAAAAGTCCATTAAAACTTCTTCGTATGCATTGGTGTATGGTAAGGAAGCAATCCTTCCTGCTCACATTGAGCTTCTAGTCCTTCAAAAATTGCATTTGTTTTAGGAGGAAGATGAGGAGTTTGATCCTATGAGCACACGATTGGCACAGTTAATATAGTTGAAAGAAGATAGAGAAAATTCTTACCAGGTGTTTGCCGAACATAACAAGGAAATGCAGAAGTGGTTTGGGAAGAAGACAACCGAACACAGTTTTCAAATAGAAGATTTGGTTCTCAAGTGGAATGCAAAGAAGGCCAAGCCCAGAGAGCACCACAAATTTGATGCTATTTGGGAGGGCCCTTTCCAAATATCTGTTGTGAACTCGGCTAACGCCTATCATCTTCAAGACATGAAAGGCTGGGATCTTCCAATTTGAGTGAATGGCCTTCATTTGAAGGCTTATATTCAGTAACAACATCTTAATAAGGTACTTTTGTAAAATATGTATATATTTGTTTTCCTAATTATTTTCACGTTTTTATTTAAGAAATATATATATATATATAGAGGGAAAAAGGAAAAAAAAAATTATGCACATAGAAAAAAAAGGGTTGTATATTGAGCCCTTGCCCTCTTGTTAGGTGTATATATGTAAAATAAAAGTTTCTAAGTCTTAGAACACATATATAATATTTAAAAAAAAATTATAATCGCCCCAATGGGTGGGCGAACGTCACGTTCTCCCCCCTTTGTGGGTGCCCCTCCCAATTAATATTGGGATCATCCAAAGGTTTGGCGATCCAACTTTAAAAGTTAAAAAATAAAAAATAAATAAAATTTAATAAGCATGACTGCCCTAAGGGTCAGGCAAACATTATGTTCACCCTCCCTTTGAGGACGATCGTCCTAAGGTCGAGTGAACATTTTGTTCGCCCGCCTTAGGGGGCGATCAAAGTTAATTAAAAAAAAAAAAAAAATTTAACAAAAAAAAAAGGGTCGCATATGGTGTCGTCAAATGCATTCAATATTTTTCAAAGGCATCCAAAAAAGAGAAAGTTGTTTTTCTAAAAAGGGAGGTGAGTTTTTTTTTTTAGAAAAACTGATTTTCTATAGGAAAAGATAAAGGGCAAAGAAAAAAAATTATAAAAGAAGAGCCTTCACCCCAAATTCATCAAGCAGATTGAAAGCGCTCTGAAGGAGAAGCAAATTTCAGTGAGCGGACACCCCATTTGATTTCGGAGATTCATTGCGGATATATTGCTTCCTCCAAGATGTGGCAATTCTTGGAAAACATGCAAGCTAGCAGAATTTTTTCTTCTCGAGGGAGCAAAATAAGCATTTAATTGGTTCAAGTGGCTAATTTATTTTTTCAAAGCAAGCTTCGGTGGTCGGGGTACGGTTTACAACATAGTTATGCGACAAAGAGAAATGCTTTTCCCAAGGTCAATTTGGCAGTGAATCAGAAGATATATTGGGACATATTGGGAATTGTGCCAGGCGAGTGCATTAAGGCTCACATTTTTTCAATGATGTCCAAGTAACTTAGCATTTATTACATTAGTTGGAAAAGGGCTCTATTTAAATAAATAAAGGAAGTAAATATCGAGAATGAAAAAATTTATCAAAGAGAAAAATGGGAAGACGTAGTAAAGAGCCCCAAGATGCTTTAGATAGTATAGAGCCCAAGAAGTCAAAGAAAAGAGGGGGGTATGAGGTCTAAAAAGGCCCGAAAAAATGACTATGTTGACTTGGACCCCTATGATGACACGATGGCCAAAATTTGTGATTGCATAATAACCCACAAAGGAGTGGAGAGACTATGACAAGATGTTGAAATTACAGTTAATCAAGGGGTTACATCAGGAAGCTAGCTAATAGTGTCGTACCATTTATATTTTTTGGTACCTGTGCCTGCCTGTACACTCTTGTCCTGAGCTGGTGTAGCTCATTGCCAAATTTTATGACCCATTCACCAGGGTAGTAAGAAATGTGAAGAGGGAGATTCTCTTCACTATTACGTCGAATGAGATCCAAGAAGCATTTGCATGTGGATTGCAACCACCTGGCTATGGGGTTCATAAGAAGTTACACATCGATGAACAAGAAGATAGATATGTCTCCACTATAATGATGCATAAATTCATGGAGACTCAGCTCATCAAAGAACCACCGATGGGGCAGCTTCCCAACTTGCCAAAACCGCTTAAGGATTTTAAAATCTTGGATGTCTATTCAGTGCTAGCGTGGGTCACAGGTTTACCTTATGATGATATTGTGCACAAGTAGTAAGCGGTTTTAGCGCAATGTATTGGTCGGGTAGATTTTTATTCTCCATTAGTTATGACAGAGGACACCAATCCAATCTTCTTCGATTGGGCTGATTACATATCACGGAGGATGAATTCTCAGCTAGAGAAATTGTAGACTCAAAAAGTGAAATCATTCAAGCATAGTTTATTTCTGATATGGTTTTTCTTCTTTCAATTGTAGCAATGTTTTCCTTTTATTGCAGTTACACAAACAGATGAAAAAGATCAACCTTTGCCAATATATAAGTGGACTTCAATTTTATCAAGAAGGGAATCTTTCTATAGTTTCAACAGTTGGTTTTTGGGGCCGATAATAGAATTGTTATGTGGTACATGTGAAAGAGTGTTGCGGGAGTTGAGATATATATTGGTCACTCAGGAAAAGGGTGATATTTTTCTACTTACCCAAGGTGTAGTTGTATGAGTTTTTGGTTTCATATGTAAGCCATTTTTGTTGCCATACTTCGCTACGAAGCATGTTTTTGCTATGGAGGTAGTGCACCAGTCAAATTACGTAAATGATATATATGGAGTTGGGCATGGAAAAAATACAACATGCAATATGCCATTCAAGTTTGGTGGTATAGTAACGGGCCAAATCAGATAGAATCAACTTCTTACTGTTGCCTTGCAAGACCTAGGATTGATAGAACTACCATAGTGTTGGAGGTATGACCCCTTGGGCAAGTTTAAGAAAGTTGTCAAGCTCAAATAATTTCATTGTTGTTATCAACCTGATATTGAGCGGATTAGAAATAATTTTGATGGACCCAACATGAATTGGCATATTGATAAAATGGCTACACTTCCCCCTTGGCATGATTGCTATAAGCAAGAAGTAGAGTATAGATCTCAAGTCCCTCCGCTAGGATTGTTTAGTCAGGTTAAAGCCAGTAATCCTGAATGGTCCGAAGAAAAGATACTGAATTGGTGGATAATGCGGGTTCACCGAGGAAAGCCAATGACTTCTTATGGGCTCAAACTGGATGATTCCTTTTTAGAGGTTTATTATGAATATGTTGATTCTTATCAGCCACTCAATTTTACCAACATTTTGTCACATAATTTTCAATAGTTCAATAGTGGTGAAAGCAAGTCTGAGGGATAACATCCTTTGGTCATGGAGGAGACTCCCGAGGAAGAGGAGAAAAAATATGTGTTTAAGTGGAGATCGATGTGAATAAGATAGGAAGTTGAAGAAGCACCTGTCTCAAAGAAGTAATATGTGCAAAGGGTGCCATCATTTCCCAAGGCGGTGAAGAAACCAAGGACCAGTGCTATTATCATTTCTTCCACTGATGTTTTAGTTACTATAGTTACCACAACTTTGATTGTCTCTATTGTAGTTGTCTCTCCTCTCATGACGACCGAGGTTCCAACCATGGTTGTGCAAATGGTTCAAGGACAGGAGCAAGATCAGTCATCAGAACCACCCTAAGAGGAGGTTCTGGAGACCCAAGAAAATTTTAGCGGAGGAGCAATGGAAAGAAAATATTTACAATCGCCTCCATCTTCGCATCACACGGTGCCCATGCCCAAAGGTACTTCCCCCCTTACTTCTTCTTCTTCTCCTTATTTATTGGAGCATGTAGTGACTTCTTTCGATTCAATCCCATCAGTTTTTGTGTCCATTTACCCATATTTTTGTATGCCTTATGTCTCCATTCCACTTCCTTCTTCTTTTTTTCTCAAAGTTACTACCGCTCCATATTTTATTCCCTTTTCTTCATCCTCCCTTTCTTTTAGTTCATATGCGTCGGTACCGAACCCGTTTTTGCACCCTTCCACATCCATTATCACTACCATTGCCACCAAAGCTATAAGTACTTAAGATCCTCTCAGAGTGAGCAGAACTATAGTTAAAACCGATCCACCCATTTATCCCACCATTTCCATTCCTCCACTTTTAACTTCCACATCCCTTTCATAGTCTACCCGCTCTGATGCCCTCATTCCCTTCACTTCATTTTTGGAATTGCAAGCTTTACCCAACGTTTAGGTGGCATCCAAGCAATCGATGTAGAAAATATCAATAGGGCTCACTTGAGTTCATCGTAGTGGTTGAAAAGTAAGTGACACAAAGAAGCTCTCGCACCAACCCGTTCTCTGAAGAAATTTGCCTTCGATCCTGTTGCAATGGAGGCTCATATCACCAAAATTACTCCATTGGTTCAGAAGCCTCAAGGAGAATTGTTGCCAGAAGATCTTATTTTTGAGACCATAACAAAAGACCTCACAAGGATTGATCCTATAGAAAATATGAGCAACATACAAATAGACATGAGTTCAGTTTACCTTCACGGTGAGAACTATAAATAGAAGTATTTTTATCAGGTTGACAAGATCATTGAACTCGAGATGATCTTGGCTAAAAGCAGAGCATAGGAGGAAAGAACTACTACAGAGAATGAGCACTTATGGTGACAGGTAGGAGTCCATATAAAAGAAATATATGCAGCACGAATTGAGATGAACAACCTTCACCCGAAGCTAGAAGCTGTCCAGAGTCAATTAGCTGAGAAAGCTTCTTAAGTTGCAAGTTTTTCCTGAGATAACATCAAATAAGCCCATCTTCATTCCACGAAGAACTATGAAAAATTGGCTCTAGAAGCAGTTCGAGTTCTGATTTACTTATGGGCAGCTCACAATCAGATTCAAATGGGACATCACATCATTGACAACACAGAGGAATTACTATCACCCCATATGGAGATGGCAGTCAAAATATAGGCCTTGGAAAATTCCACTATGTATGTGAAACCCCTGAGTGAGATGGACCATTCCTAGTCAACTGAAAAAGTCACATTGCGTAGCTATTTTTAGCAGATGGATCTCGTGTGGGAAGGACATAAAATTCTAAATGCCATAGAGTGGGAACACACTATTTTTATGACTCATCTTGACACTCTATGCGACATGGATTTTCCAAAATTTATTGATGATTGGGGTGAACCTCTTCCACAAGCACAATTAGAGGTGGCATAGAAGTAGTTTGTTGAAGATACCTCAGATATTGATGCTTAGGAGGAATCTATCACAAATGTTCAAGTGTTGCCATTCATGCATAAGTACACTCATATGGAGATTTCACTATTTGAATTAGCCCAACGAGTGAGGTGCCTAAGCTTGAAAGATATTCAAAATTTGTGCTTTGTATACGAATCCCTGAGTACTCCTTCCTTGTTCACCATAGAGGCATGGAAATACATGGTTGCAATTTATGAGCTCACTTTTGAGAGACTCAAAGAACATGCATACCAAGCAGAGGCAAAAAAAGAAGCAACCACGAAAGCAATTGAAGAACAGGAACGAGAAGAAGTACTCCAAGTTGCAGCAGAAGCAAAAGCTGCTGAGAAAGCTGAAGAGGAGGAGCATCAAAAGGCATCTACATCAAAGGCATTAGCCAAGGAGGTTGGAAATAAGACTCAATATTGCCCAATGGATTAAGGCCTAGGATCACTTGCATCCATGTGAGCTGGATACCCTGAGAGTCGCTAGAAATGTTGTAGTTTTACACTATACCACATTGGTTTTAAATAAATTGTTGACTGTAATGTAAAAATTCATGATGTAGCATCTTGCTTAATTTTAAAACAAACATTACAGTCATTTCAGTTTTTTTTTTTATGTATGTAAATTTTCATTTGAAAAATAAACGTTCCAATCCCAATCATAGCTTGGAAATATGCTTCAAATTAATTTTATTGAATCACCCATAGAAGAAGTTGAAAGAGCAAGAGAATTGAAGTCATAGTAAAAGAGCAGCATCGAATCAAAAATGATGAAATTCAGCTGAGGTGTTGAAACGTGATTGCGTTCGGCCCTTGTTAGGGGTGAATGTCGTGTTTGCCCTTTGGTTGGACGAACAGGTTTTAAAGTATGACGGTGCAGTCACCACGAATTATGGGTGATGATCTCGTTCACCCTTTTTAGGGGTGAATGACATTGAAGTGTATAATTGGGCAACAAAGAAAATTAAAATTGGTTTTACCTTTGCACTTCGATGGAGATGTGTTTCACCTTTTTTAAGGAGTAAACACATATTAGAAGTTCCATTCAACGAAAGCGTTTGAAGCGAAGGTGATTTTAAATTGTTCTAAATAAAAATCATGCTCACCCCTTATTTTAGGTGAGTGTTGTTGAAGTTTAAAAGGAAGGGGTGAAGTTTTTTTAAAAGGCAATCACGTTCATCCCTTTGTTGGGGAATAAACGTTATTAAAATTATCAAAGTTTAGGTGAAGAGGATTTTTAAAGATATTTCTTGGCGAAAGCATTTTCATGGTAAAATCAAATGAGTTTAGTTGCTCTCAGTGCCTGAGGATAAAATATGGAAAACATATGCCAAATTAAATGATGCAAGATTTAATCTTTAATTGTCATCATCATGGGTGATATTAAAGGTTGATTTTTTTTCAGTTAAATATTTGCTTCAAATTATTACCACAATTTAATGTTGGTGGCAAAGTGGAAAGCATTTGTGTTATTTTCAAAAATATCTTCTTGAAGGTTTTACTTCCTCTCTAAAGCAAATTTAATGAGGAGTAAATTATTGAAGCATATGTTTGATTTTCAAGAAAATGGAGGTGCCCAAAATTTAATGTCGTGGTGATCAAAATGCCTCGTCACTCCAAATTATTTTTGGATCGTGATTGTCAGAAGAATATTTCTAAGAAATGATGACTCATCATGTTTGTGATCTATGGACATTGGGTCCTTTCATGTATTCAATGAAAGAGGCGCAAACCTCTATAAATACTAAGCAAACTTTCATTGTAAGGGTTTGGAAAAAATAGATATTCTACGAGAAAATTCTTCAAGTTCTCTGCAGTAATAGACATACAATGCTCTTGGATTTGCAAATGACTTGGTGCATTATTGTATTTTGATTTACACATTTATTTTTACTCTTGGATTCTTTATTTGATGCTGAATTTAAATTCTGCAAGTTGAATTTGAATATTGTTGATGAGAGGAGTGAGTGTTGGAGTGCCAATTTGAAGGATTATATGTGCGAAGTTTTAAGTAAATTATGTCGTTTCTTTATCTATTGCATGTTATTCATTGCTTGGTGTGAATTATTGCTATCAGTCTATTCCCATCCTACACAGTCGGCCTGTGGCCATATTTCTCATTTATTTTCGCATTTTCCCAATTTCTTTATTGCATCTCTAGTCTTCAACAAGTTTAGAATTAGTAAGGGAGCCAACCCTCTCTAGATATTGACACATATGACATTCCTTTCCTTCGATTATTCAATTTTGGTTGTATCTAGGGCACACAAATGTAGTTTTGCTAATTAGGTAGATATTTGACCAAAAAACACTTCTTTTAATAGGCCAGTAAAATATTTACCAGCTCTAGGTTGTAGTTTTGCATCGGTGGCATTAGGAATTTGAAACAATGGAGGGAGCAAACCTTCACTTAATTAGAAAATATTGTGGAGTGGGTGTGCAATAAGGATCACACAAGGCAGATAGCATACATCCATGGTTGTTCGTTGGGGGAGATGTAACCATGATGCTTGGGAAATAGGATTTACTAGAGGGAGTGAAGACTAATTATCACACAATTCCATGCGTGTATTTGGATAGGAAAACCTGTCAGACTTGTCCATTGAATATAGTAGGTACAAAATTTTGAAGAGTACCTTCAAAATTGGATTTCACTTTGAGAAAATTAAATTTCTTGACATATTGGATCGAGTGGCTCATCTTGGGACTTGAACATATTTATCAAGCCAAGGAAGCACAATGGGAGGAAGTGGAAGCTACTCTACAAGATATGGTTGCGATGGAGGAAGAATTAACATACAATAAAATAATGGCCAAGGAAAGATTAAAGAAGGAAAAAATAGAGTTGGCTAGCATCAAGCAGGCTTATGAGGATAAGCTATGTTCATAGGAGGAGGAAAAAAAACTTGTGATCCAATAGGTAGAAAGCACACGAAGCAGTTTGAAGCTCAACTGATAATACAAAATGAACAGGTGGCCAAACAGGTAAATCAATTGAAGGTGGCGGAGGAACAACTATAGAAAAATACTATAAGGTGGAAGATATGACAAAGAATTCCAAGCACTATAATAAAATTATTATGGATCATAAGGTGTGGCTTAAGGCTAAGGATGAGAGCATGGTGGCTTATGAAGTCGACATTCATCAGAACCTACAAGTTATTACGAAGAAAAATAAATATTTAGCCATAGCAACCATAACAAAAGCCCTACTAATGGAGAATCTATGCAAGGTAGAATCTGAGCGTGATAAGGAGCTAGGTACACTACTGACTATTACAGAAGAGAAGGCTAATGAGTACGAGTTGAAAGCCCTAGAAGTTAGTCAATACGTATCTTGCTTGAAGGATGAGCGTACCACCTTGCATATGTAGCTTTTTGAGTATCATAAGGGTGCACTGGAAAAAATGAAAAATATTGAGTCGGTGAGGACACCTCTTTATGTAAAGGGGAGGGCAGATGTAGGCAACAAATCCACCTCCCATAAGAAGAAGAAGAAGAAGTGATCTTTGGATTTGCATAGTTTTGTTTAGTTTTGCTCATATTTGATTAAATTGTACAATTGTCAAAATGTACAAGTAAGAGAAAAACATACAAGGTTTTAAATGTATGATGTGAAATGAAATGAAATTAATGTGAAACGTACATTTGGAGTGAATTTGATAAAAATCAAATTATACCTTAGTAAATATTGTAAAAGAATTATTTTGAAATTAGTTCGGGATGGCAGTTGTAAATATTACGATGCTTTAGAAACCACTTTGGAATGGTCTGGGCATATATTATATAGCCCCCCATTCATTTTTTGGTTGTTTATTCATGTTTGTTCATAGTTCATTGTTGATGCACTGATATATAATTCATGGAGTATTGATTTTGGAGTTATATATTGTTCATTGTGATAATTGTTATGATTGTGAGAAATGCCAATGGCTATGTTGTAAAGGATTACTCATAATTTGGATATTACAAAAATTCTCCTTATTTCCTTGCCCTTGTGAATTCCACCATACGTTCTGGTTGTTGTAGGTTGTGTAATTAATGTTTGATGCTTAACTTGGCATGTAGATGGATGGAATTGCATTTTGAATGGTCATGGTTACCCTAAAGATTTGGTATGAAGGATGGACATTATTATATGATGAATTACAGCCATACCTTGACATTTCAAGGTAGTTGTATGATTTTTGGAATTGTCCATGATGAATACAATTCATTACCAGTGAATTAGGATTTACATGTTAGGAAGAATTGGAGCAATTGACACATAGAAACTTCTCAAAACCTATATTGGAAGGATTGGTTGTGTAGAGTGATAGATATGAATATTAGTTGCAGCAAGGGTTCGTAAAAACCATACATGTGTTGTACCAAATCATACAAGTTTTTCGTTTACTCGACTTGGTAACAAAGCTGCAACCCAAAACCTGCCAAATAAGGAAATATTGCTAGTTTGGAGAAATCAATTATAAAACCAATCGATTTAACTTGAAAAACTTGTTATAGTGAATTTGATAAGTACCAAATCATACAAGGTGCAATGTTGTATGATTTGGATCATACAACTATACAATTTGGTGATCGTACAAGTTGTTTTGGTAAACTAACATAGTGTACGATGGAGACTGTACAAGCTGTATGATTTGTGCAAGTTGGGTTTTGAGATATTGTTGATCATTTCTAGAGCTTCCAAATCACATCCCCACTAGGAATACTACATCTCTAGCTCTACAAAATTTCACAAAATCATCAAATTCACTCATCAATGCATTATCATCTTCATTCAAACTCATACATCATCATTCAACATTATCCAATTCACTCATCAATGCATTGGCCATATCAAAATTATCAAATCCACTCTCATTTTCAATTGAACCTCGTACCTAGTGGTTTACCCTACTCACCTGGTGATTGCAATAATTTTTTATCTATGTAATTCGGTAGGATGAGTAGATCACCATAAGGACGCTTTCTCATATCATCATCCAACTTCCTCTTGTTAAAAAACAAAATCTTTTTGGTCTCTCATTTTTTGAGTGAGACTGTGCTCAGACCAATTTGATAAAAAATTATCATTGATACCCTTTTTCATGGGGTAACAAACACGGATAACTTTCACTACATCATTTATTTTACAGTATGATAGTCACTAGGGATAACAACCCATTAGGATGATTAGTTCCTCATTTTACATTCAGGAATTGCTATAGCCACTAATAGGCCATAAGATGATTGGTTCCTTTACTTTTTTATTTTGCATATTCATCATTTTGCATTTCAATGAAGCTAAAAGACATATTTTCCAATAGCATAGCCTCACCCCAAACTTGGGGAAACCAAATTTTATTTTGATTTCCCACATTGGGATACATCATTCACATCCATTTATATCATTCATATCATCCACATTTCCAAAAAATCATTTTTTTGTTAGGGTAAAAGTAGAATTAATAATTGCATCATTCACATTTATTTACATCATTCATATCATCCACATGTCAAAAACCCCTTTTCTATTAGAGCAAAAGCATAATCAATCATTGCATCATTCACATTCATTTACATCATTCATATCATCCATAATTCTATCAATTGGCTCGTGATATGCGTTCTTCACTCATTCACCAATTGAGGGGATAAGCTACAACCATAATTCTTGTCTTCAGAGTCTTCTTGCGCACTAGGAAAAGAATCCATTCCACCAAACCAAGTGTCTCTTATTTTTGCATCGCATTGTGTTTCATAGAATGTGATACTAAAAGAAGCATCTGTAGACACCAAATCCTAGCCACTTGTCATCCACTCATCATCTTATCATAGCAATTCATCATTTATTTATATATATATATATGTATATTTATTTATATATTTATATAAATATAAAATATTATATATATATATATATATATATATCAGTAACCCATCACGACTTAATCCTGGCCACTCATTTAACATGATCCATGTCACTTATCAAATCGCAATCACAATCCTTCATCATGTTTTAATCTCGATTGTTTATTGGTGTCATCGAAATCCTAGCATGATCGAGGACAAATTATAAAATATCATTCACTTTTGTGAATGAGGGTCTGGTCGAAAAGTCAATAGGTTGAATCTTCCATCATCCTGTGAGCCTTAACATTCTATCATTTCATTTCCCCTTCACATTTGCATGAACCCTCGCCATTACCATATCTATCGTTCATCCTTTGCAACCACTGTGATCCACATTTGGACCCTGTAAAGCGTTCGTCATTGACCATATATGCTTTATATCATATCACAAATGCTCTAGAGCATCTTCCAAATACTGTAAAGTATTCATAAGGCAACGCAAGACATCTAGCTAGCCCCTGGATGCTCCAGGGCATCCATGCAATATCAAATCGAATCGACAAAAGTGTAGATCCAACAACTCAGGTACATTTTGACAAGGTATTTGGTTTCATTATTTTACTTATATTTTCTATATTTTTACACTTCATTTGGCAAGTATTTCAGCTAGGGTTAGCATTTTCTACTTTCATATTTTAGTGGACCTCACACTATGGAGGCCCTACATGTGTTACTTTATGTTCTGATCTATCTGTGTGCAGGTATAGGAAATTTTTCTATTGGTGGTTGTTGTAGCTTTGAGTGGCCCCTCAAGGATATACAAGCCCACTCACTCTTGTTTGAAGTGAAAGAGATCTGGAGACACCACTATTTGTTGATCGAGGGTTTTAACTCTTCTATTGTAAAATAATTGTATCAAAGTAAAGTATTGTGTTATGACCCCTGATTTGAGGTAAATCTATGTATTGTAAATCATTTGATGATATGTAATGTTATTCATTTGATGCACATATAATAATTATTTTCTTTGTATCGTTATTGCTATTGGTGTTGATTGATTTCGCTTTACACTAATGTTTCATCAAATACCTAGTTTTCCAATCCTTGTAATGGTGCACATAACATTTATCCTCATGAAAGATTCATGTTTCTCTCCACTCTTCATATTCAAACAATAGATCTAGCTCTAGAGAAATATAATTTAATTTTTATTTTTTTCTTCAAATATTGTTTGTAGCTTATCTCATGCATCATTGACTATGGTTGAATATTTAATATACTTGTACTTCATCTACTACTTTGAATATGATGATTAACCTTGTATTTCTGTCTGCCTTATCATAGTTTATTGAATCTTCATTTTCTTCTGTAGGATGAATAATTGTTCTTTCTACAACTTTTCATGCTTCTTAAAAAATGATTTGTGTTCTAAGTTTGGTTTTCTAGGAAAAAAATATATTCTCCCTTAATAGTTGGAAATCGAGCAAGAAGAACTTCAATACTCCACTAGCCATAGTAAATATTCACAAAATTTGACTTTTTTTCACTAAATCAACCTAAAAAAAATGCTTTATAATGAGTATATATAATATTGTACTTGAGCTTTAATTAGTGCTTCAAATTTTGATAATTTAATATCTCACTAGAAAAAAATAAGTGTAATTCCTTTATTCACTTATAGTATTTAGAGAATATTCCTCTTTAAAATGTTTTATAATCCCTTCTTTTTATTTATAATTAAGAAAGGGTAGGCACTATAATTTATATCCCTTTGGTGAATCTCCCACTTAGAATATGGAATACATATTTTGAACCACATGTATCTCTCATTACTTACATAAATTCCTTAATGTTAGTTAGAGTCTGGTGTGCCAAAACTTTGTCATAATAAATTATCTCCTTATATTGGAGTTTTCTATTTATTGCATGTCAAAATTTCTAGAGTTGATGTCCACCCGATCTTGTTTACCTCTTGTTTTGAGAGTGCTTGTTGGATTCTTCTGGACTTGATTTATTCACTTAATGTTATCAATTTATTTTATCTTGGTAACATGTTCGGAATAGATATCTCCAACATAATGTTAATAATTTGCTTAGATTTTCTCTTCTATTCTATGTCAACTAAATATCTCTAAAGCAATGTTTAACCAGTTATTGGTTTTATTTCCTTTTGATGAAATGTCACCTTCATGAATACTGCCCAATCAAGTTACCAATAGTGAGCAGCATCTAAAACTAGTTTACAAATTATCCAAGTTTGATTTGCCTAGATTTTATTATCCATTTCTAAGTTTTGCATTGAATGCTTTATTTTATGCGCTATGAAAATTCAATCTTCTTTCAATTCTTCTTCTCATGCTATGCTTTCAGGATGACTTTGAAAATTTTATTGGTGTATGAAGTTTATTTCTAGAAGGCGTTTAAGGTGCTTTTATAATTAAAGTGGTGATTCTACATTTTGTAGATAATATCACTTGCTTCTTAAATCCTCTTTTATTCTTTTCTAACATCTAAGACTCATGCTTACAGGCTATTGAAATATGGATCACTCATGGAATTTTCTTAACATTTAAATGTGCTATGCATGTTGCTTTGTATTTGCTTATATATAGATCATGTTGACATGTCCAAGTGCTCTATTACCATTGCTTTTTCTTAGCTAAAAATTTATCCTTTGTTCACATGGGCTTATCATTACACAAGTTATAAGGCACTTGTGGCTTGAATCGAAGAACTTCTATGTACAAAATTGTTGTTGTACAAATTGTTCTTGCATTTTGTTGAACTTATTACCTTATGAATTCTTTGACAAAAGTGCCTTATTTCTAATACTAAGATTTTCTTACAATTATTTATGAAGATTCAATGGTTTCCTAAGTGCCTTTTGAAATGGTAATTGATTCTCCAAGGGAAACATATGACCTAAATTTCCTTTTGTTGATCTTGACCCTATTTTTATTTGCAAATTATGATATTTTTGGTCTTTTTGATAGGGTTGAGACCCTTTTTAATTTCCTCTACGGTCTTTGGTAGGGATTTTTACCTTGAGATATTTGATTTCAAAAAGAAGTTTTGGTGGAATTTATTTATGAACAGAATGGTAACCTCTTCTTTTGAGGTTAACCTTAAACAATATTTTATAGGGTTATTTACTCTTGAAATAATTTCTCAACATAGTGATCCTTGAGCTTCTTTGGGTCCAAACAAGATAAGGATCAAAAGGAGAGATGTCTCTTCCTTCTACTTGCTTTGATACCATATGTTAAAACTCAATGTCTTGATACTTTATGTTATGAAATAATGGAAATTTAAATACATAGAATGACCAAATTTGTTATAACAACCTCTAGCTAGTTTGTAACTACCTATATCCTATAGTGCATGCATAGTCCTTGTGATGGGTGGTTATACCATATGCAATTTCACATGGACTATGATAATGGTTATACCCTTGTCCTCTAGTGGACCTTACATACCATGTGTTGAGTGGTTACTAAATTTATGTACACATTATCCATGATGTAATAATTCCTAACACAAACATGCATTTAGGCTTACATAAAAGATAAAATCCCATAGGATTATATAATCACATGCTTATGGGTTACATTAATAGTGCTCATAAGCACTTCTTTATACTTTTGGACTTGGCCTAAATAATATTAGATCACACATATTTCAAAAACCCTCAAAATTTGAGATCCAAGGAGAGAAGAAATTAGAGGTGACACCTCCCCCTAATATTAGATGTTCTAGTGGGTCTTTTTTATTCTCCCTTCATCCTCATCTTCATCATTAGTAAGCTTGTGTTTAACCGTAAAGAATTTTGTTTCAATATTTTTTAGCCTTGTAATGAAATTCTTGATGGAGTGTCCTTTTTACAATACTTCCAAGTGATTGAATTATTTGAAACCTTAGACTTTCTCTTAGTAATATAAGTGTTAGATTTGATTGATTTGAAGTCTTTTGGAAGAGCTTGTGTATGAGAAGAGCTCCACAATTCTTCATTGTAATTTTATAATGGATCAAAATCTTGAAAAATGCTTCAAGAGAGATGGGTTGTGACTATTTGGTAGTCATATCATTCACATAAAGAACCAAGCCAACTATGTAAAAGGGAGAAGAAATATTGTAAGTAATAGATTTGACATATTCTTTGCCACTATTAACCTTGTATCATGTCATAGATAGATCATATTTTAGACATTTGAAGTGAGATATATAATCTACAACATTACTAAAATATAAAATTTCAATATTGGAGAGCTTTATCTCTATTTTTTTAACTTCACTAATAGTTAGTTTTCCATAGAGATAATTCAAAGTTAAACCATTCCTCAATAAAATTAGTTTTGTCTTTGATGTGGAAAAGTACATATGATTCCACTAACATAAAAAAGAGTCCAAGAGCTTCCTTCTTTCTCTTATTGAGTTCAAGATCACTGAGACCACCTTTTATTTTATTATTGAAGATGAACCATAGATTCTCAATTTTGAGTAATCCTACAATTTAAATTAAAAAAGTACTATAATTTTGTCCAATGATACAAATACACTAAGGAATCTATTTTGCATAAAACCCTAACTATATTTGTAACAAGTTTATAAACTAATGTCACAATTAAATGGAGCTTAAGAAAATGTGTAATTTAGGAAAACAATGGGCTCCAAATAGTTTTGTAAGCAAAATTTATGGCCTCTAAAATATTTGGTATACTAGCACTCAAATAAAAAAATAAATATCAAACCTTAAAAATAATTTTGTTGAATTAACAACTACAAATTGATACCATTGGATTGAATGTTGTACTATCAACTGGTGAATCCAAGTTCGATAAGTGACTTGATGTGATTGGATAGGATTCTCACCACACACACACATGTTTGTGTTTATGTGCATGCACACATATGTGTGTGTTCATGATGGTTTTACAGCTGATAGGGCTTGAATCCAATATGACCCATGTCTAAACAAGAGAGTAGACTATTGTGCCACACATGTTGGCTAAGATTATAGGAGAGTAGATTTTATTTGACTAATATACAGAGGATGTACTTATTTAGAGTAAGAAAATAAAGGCCAACATTGAGCTTTGAACTTGCCACCTCCCTTCAATAAGCAAATTGCCCAACCACTATGTCATCCTGTCAATTGAGGCACATGGAGACCTCCTTCCACATGGTATGTATGAAGTAAATACTAATTTATATCTAGAATTTGATAAATTTAAAGAAAATCCTCTACAAGAATTCAATAAAGCTCTAGGTATCTATTTTAATTTAATAATTAAAGGGTATTATTATTTGCGTCCAGAAATATATTTATAAAATTCATGAATGCTCAACATTGTTTTAACTTGACATAATAGGGAACATCTTTTGATCCTTAAAACTACTTGTAAATGTAATAATAAACAATTTTTTTTATTATTTTTATAAATTTAAGAAATATTGTAGCCTTTAAATTTGTCCATGAATGATAAATTTTAATACCAATATTTTATATAATATTTTTATTTTTATTTTTATTATGAAATAACATTAGCTCAATGAGTTAAATTCATTAGTTTTCAATGAGAATACCAATGCTTAAATCTTAAATATTGTCAAATAATACATGTATACTTATCAAGCTATTGTAATATAATTATATGGTCATATGATATTATTTTTTATTTTTCATAAACAAGGTATTTTATTTATTTTTATTTTTATTTTTTTAACATGGTAGAATCGGTAACCGCCATGATGATCCGGGCACGTTGTCCATTTTTTATGACCGTTATAGTATTATGCATTGTTCACCCTTGAAGTCGCAACACAATACTTCGTGCAGTCCGTCCCTATAACCATCATGCCACAATCATTTTAAACCTTTTACATCGCTAAAAGCACCAAGAAAGGGATAAGTGTTCAATCCGATGAGGCCCGAGATTTAAACCTTGGACCTCTGCCCCCTTTATGGGGTTTGGAGGAACCAATTGATCTATACCTCGAACCTTAAACAAGATGTTGATTAAAACAAATTATTTATTTTTATTTTTAATGCATTAAATCATTTTATCTTATCTACTTTTTTAATGTTTTCATCTTCTATTATTGTCTACATTTATCTTCCTCCTCCTATTTCTCTTGACCATCTTCATTTTTTCTTCCCTCTCCTTCTCCTCCTATGCATTTTCTTCCTCCTCTTTATCTTATTCACCTATTACATCTCCCTCTTCTTTTTTTCTTCCTTCCACTCCTCCTATTCATTTTATTCTTCCTCTCTATCTTTTTCACATCTCACATCACCATTAGTTGGATGTATCATCTTATTCACTTGTTACATTGTTTTTTTTCCTTCCTTCTACTCCTATTCATTTTCTTCCTCTCTATCATTTTCACATATCACATCACCCTTAGTTAGGTCTATGTAACCCTCAAATTATGTGCATTTTATGGACTCTACAAAATTATGAAAAGTGTGGAATTCATTGGATGAACTTAAATTGATTTGATGAATAAGATTTGTTGTAATTATGTTCTTAATTTTATGGTAATTTATATCATATTATGCATTAAAGTAAAATAAATTTTAATGCTCTTTAGACTACAGGTCATATGATATGATCCTCATTGAGGATACTATTTACTCAATATATATTTATCCAGCTAAAATTTTAATTGTGAAAGTATGGTATATAACTCTATCTTTCATTGAATTTGAACCTAAATTTTTTTATTTTGAGTTTTAAAATATTACACTTAGATCCTCTGTACAATGATACTATATTAGTTACCGATATCAATTTCTACTTACCCACTCCTCCGCACTAATCATTTTTATAAGTGTGAAATATAAATTATGCATTTTTATGTAAATAAATATTTATATGAAACTAAAACAATAAAAACTATTACATTTGATTAACATTTAATTAAAAAAAAATTATGTAAATTTTATTTAAATTATTAATTTTTTAAATTGAGGTTAGTGTGAGAAATCCCTACACGCGAAGCTAAATATTGGGCATCCCCATCCCAACCATGATATCTTATAAGGGTGAGAGTTGAGCTTATCAATAGAGGTTAAATACACAACCATATACACACCCATACACTTGCCCACGTCACAGTTTGAACCTTGGACCACCCAAACCATGACCTCTTATAAGGGTGAGAGCTAAGCTTATCAATAGGGGTCAAACACACAACCATATACACACCCACACACTTGCCCACATCCCAACCATGATCTCTTATAAGGGTGAGAGTTGAGCTTATCAATAGGGGTTAAATACACAACCATATACACACCCACACACTTGCCCACGTCGCGGTTTGAACCTTGGACCACCCAAAGAAGATCCAAACCATGATATCTTATAAGGGTGAGAGCTGATCTTATCAATAGGGGTCAAACACACAACCATATACACACCCACGCACTTGCCCACGCCATGGTTTGAACCTTGGACCTCCCAAAGAAGACCCAAAACCCGGTTAGCCTTGCTCCCTGAAACATTTCAATTATTAAACATTATTAAATTGGTTTCTTACACCTAAATTATGTTTTTTTTTATATATTAAACATCGCTTACAAATATTTAAGCGCTCGTTCAAGAAAACACAAGAGGAATCGACCTCACAACCACCTAAATTATGTTTTTTTTAATTGGTTAGTGTGAGAAATCCCTACAACTAACACATACAACCAACACACAAGGTTGAACAGTCTCCTCTCAACCATGACCTCATAGAACCAAGAGTTATACTTATCAATAAGGAATTTAACACATAGCCACCACACACCCACCCCTCTCACACTTGACCACACTGCAGTTTGAACCTTAAATCTTCCAAAGAAGAGCCAAAACTAGAACCATTACGAAACCACCGAAATTATGTTTTATATTTATCAATATTTGTGAACAAAGATAAGTTTGGGACATTTCAATTATTAAACATTACTAAAATTGATTTATTACACGTAAATTATGTGTTAATAACACATTCATATTTATATTGGTGAATATTTGCGAACAAAGATAAGTTTTGAAAGGCAAATCTAAATGGGTTGAACAATCTCCTCTCAACCATGACCTCATAGAACCAAGAATTATACTTATCAATAAGGAATTTAACACACATAGCCCACCCCTCTCACTTCACCCCTCACTTTGAACCTTAATATTCCAAGAAGAGCCAAAACTAGAACCATTACGCCGAAACCACCGAAATTATGTTTTATATTTATCAATATTTGTGAACAAAGATAAGTTTGGGACATTTCAATTATTAAACATTACTAAAATTGATTTATTACACGTAAATTATGTTTTAATAACACATTCATATTTATATTGGTGAATATTTGCGAACAAAGATAAGTTTTGAAAGGCAAATCTAAATAGATTGTCCCATGTGTAACTAGTGAACTAAGTGTGGTCAAAAAAATCATAAAATTTTGAAGGAAAAAATGATATGTTAAATTAATAATTAAATATTATTATGATTAAATAAAAAAATATCTTTATGAATAATTTCAATAAAGATAATTTATTTTTCCTTGTAAAATTAATTGTTTTAAAATGAATTTAAAAATAATGTATTTTTAAATTTTTATATTAATAAAAAATAAAATTGATATTATATATAATAATTTTATTCTTTTAAATATATAAAAAAATATTATTAATGAAATTAAATTAATTTTAATTTTTAAGGTTTTGATAAGGACATTATAATGTAAAAATATAAATTAATAAAATTTAATTTAATTTTAATTTTTAATGTATAAATTATATAATGCCTAGATAAGGACACCACAATGGTAAAGAAGTACGAGGTTTTTTTTAATGAAGACCCAAGCTCAATTCACTATAAGGGTGACTTTGATATGTATTCAACTTTTCAACCTATTCAAGATTTTGAGTTTAGATAGGGACACCACAATAGCAAAAATTATTGAACTCTCTTAAACCCAAGTTCAATTCACAAAAAGGGTGAGCCCCTAATATGCCACAACTTCTCAACCTATTAAAAAAACGTATAAATTATATAATTATTATATATATCAAATTTTTATTATTATTTAAAAATATTTAGGTGATGTTTCCAATACATACATATCTTACTTTTAATATAAAAAATTATACATCAATATAAAGTACCAAAAGCATCACTCTTCCACCAACTCAAACTAGAAATAGTGCCAATAATTCCAAATCAACTTCATTAGGCTTTCCATACTTAGGAGTTATTAAAAATTCTAGGAGTGATGTCACATAAGAAATAATTTAGGAGTGAAAGGGATAGACTAGTTAACTTCATCTTTATTCAATAGGTTAGAGTTTATAAAGGTTTCTTATACAACAATATATATTAATTACATTACATGTATTTTACAATTATATATATAGAGAGAGATAGAGGTTGAAAAGCTGGGATACATTGGAGATTACCCTTTCTATAGATTGAACTTGAGTCTCATTATGAAATTCCAATAACTTTTATCATTATAATATCCCTATCCAAACTTATATATATTAATTACATATGTTTTACAATATTATATATATATATATGAAAAGCTGGAACACATTGAGATCATCCTTTCTATAAATTGAACTTGAGTTTCATTATCAAAATATAATAACTTTTACCATTATAATATTCTTATCCAAACTTTTATATTTAAATAAGTTCATTTTAACCTATATTATATATATATATATATATATATATATATATATATATATATATAAAGCTGGAACATATTGGAGATCATCCTTTCTATAAATTGAACTTGAGTTTCATTATGAAAATATAATAACTTTTACCATTATAATATCCTTATCCAAACTTTTATATTTAAATAAGTTCATTTCAACCTTTATATTTATATAATATTTTCAATATATACGTATCTTACTTTTAATATAAAAAATTATACTACAATCTAAAGTAACAAAATCATCACACTTGTACCAACTTAAACCAGGAATTGTGCCAATAATTCAATTCTATTAGGTCTTTTCACGAGTTATTAAAAATTCTAGCAGTGATGTCACATAAGAAATAATGTAGCGTCTTTGAATAAACCCAAGACTACAATTACGCAAATAGACATTATTCCGAGCGTGATGATCGAAGAAAGTACATCTGACATCCCACATGCTAGATAACCTGTTCTTTCAAGGCTGACTCGGACAGCAACGAATTAAAAATAATGTAGCCGGTGTTTATTTGAGATCTAACTTTAAATTTTAAGAAAGGGATAAGGATGAGGTCTTTTCAAAAATTTATATTTTATTTTAAAATTTTAATTTGAAAAGGATAGGTTGGTAAATTGTTTTTATTCAATAAGTTAGAATTTACAAAAGTTTTATATATATATATATATACACATTGGGGACCATCCTTTCTATAAATTAAACTTAAGTCTTTGGCTAAAAAACCCAATAACTTTTATCATTGTAATATCTCTATCCAAATAAAATAGTGGGTGTAACCAACTTCTCTATGTAACCGAAAAATAAATATCCTTATCCAAACCCTCGAAAAATAAATATCCTTATCCAAACCCCAAAGGCTAAGTGGATTGGTAAGTGCAAGTGTAGCTGAGCACTTACTAAGAAAAGACTTAGGTTCAAACCTTGGGGGAAGCCAATCAGACACTTACTAAGAAGAGACCTAGGTTCAAATCTTGGGGGAAGCCAACCCTTGTAAAGGTAGTAGTATGTTCCGAATCCTCTGAGTGTGTGTCAGACCGACGACGATGATTCGAATCTTGAACGATCGACGGTCCCCATATAAAATCGGTTTACCCAAAAATAAGATGAATAGGTTTATTGGGGCCCCCCTGGTTTTTTCACCCCCCCCCCCCGTTTTAAAAAAAAAAGGGGGGGCGCCCCCCCCCCCTTCTATTAAAAAAAAATCTCCCCCCCTTTTTTTTTTTTTTTTATTTTTTTTTTTTTTTTTTTTTTTTTTTTTTTTTTTTTTTCTTTTCTCCACGGCTCCCTCTCCCTCCCCCCGCCGCCCCCGCCGGCCCCCGACGCCCCCACCTCTACAAAGAAGAAGAGGAAGAAGACGGACAACACCCCCCCCCGCCCCCCCTCCGTCCCCTCCCCCTCGCCGGGGCCCAGCCGCGGGCGGCCGCGGGCCCCGGCCGCCCCAGCCACTCCCGGCGGCGGCGGACTTCCGCCCCCCCCCGCCGCGCCCCCCGCCCCACCGCCCCCCCGCCCCCCCCCGCGGGGGGGGGGGGGGGGGGGCGGCCGCGCGCGCCCTCCCGCGCCGGCGCCCCGGGGGGGCGGCGGGGGGGGGGGGGGCGGGGGGGCGAGGGCGGCACGAGTGTCATTGCCGACAGGGTGGCGCTCGCCCCCCCCCCGCTCCGGCGGGCGGCGGGCGGGGGAGGGGGGGGGGGGGCGCGCGCCGCGGCGGCGCCTCCCCCGCCGTCTCGCCTGGGGCGCGCGGGCGCGCGGCGGAGAGGGCTCAGAGGACGGGGGCCGGGCGGCCACACAAAAATTAAAAAATAAATACATAAATCTAAATTCATACCCTTTTTTCCACTATGATCTGCGGCAGGCCGGCGCGAGACCAGCAGCAGAGGGGCGGGGGGGGGGGGGCGGCGGCGCTGCGGCAGGGGCGCAGCCGCCGCGCCCGGGCGCGCGGCGCGGGGCGGGCGCCCCCCCCGCCTCGCCCCCCCCCCCCCCCCCCCCCCCCCCCCCCCCCCCGCCACCCCCCCCGCCCCCCCGCCCCCCCCCGCCCCGCCGCCCCGCGCGGCCCGCCCCCCCCCCCGCGCCGGCCCGCCCCCGCCGCGCGCGCCGGGGCCCGGGGCGGCGGCGGGGGCGGCGGCCGCCGGCGCCGGCCGACGGCGACCGCCGCCGGCCCGCGCCCCGCGCCCCCCCCCCCCCCCCCCCCCACCCCCCCCCCCCCCCCCCCCCCCCCCCCCCCGCCCCGCCGCCGCCCCCCCCGCCGCCCCCCCGCCCCGCCGCCCCCCCCCCCCCGCCGCCCCCCCCCCCCGCCCCCCCCCCGACCGCCCCCCCCCCCGCCCCCCCCCCCGCCCCCCCCCCCCCCCCCCCCCCCCCCCCTCCCCCCGCACCCCCCCCCCCCCCCCCCCCCCCCCCCCCCCCCCCCCCCCCCCCCCCCCCCCACCCCCCCCCCCCCCCCCCCCCCCACCCCCCCCCCCCCCACCCCCCCCCCCCCCCCCTCCCCCCCGCCCCGCGCCGCCCCGCGCGCGCGCCCCCGCCCGCCCCGGCCCCCGGCCCCGCCCCCCCCGCCCCGCCCCCCCGCCCGCGCGCCCGCCGCCCCGCCCGCGGCGGCGCCGGCGGGCCGGCCCGGGCGCCCCGCGGGGCGCGGGCGGGGGGGCGGGGGGGGGGGGGGGGGGGGGCGGGGGCGGCGGGCGGGGGGCGCGGGCGGCGCGGGCGGCGGCGGCCGCGGGGCGCGCCGCGGGGGCGCCGGCGCGCGCCCCGCGCCGCCCCCCCCGGGCCCCCCCCGCCCGGCCCCCCCCCCCCCCGCCCCCCGCCCCCCCCCCCGCCGCCCGCCGCCGGGGCGGCGCCCGCGGGGGGCGGCGGGCGGCGGGCCCCGGGCGCGGCGCGCGCGGCGCGGCGGGCCCGGCCCGCGGGGCGGCGCGCGGCCCCGGGGCGCCCCGCGGCGCCCGGCCCCGACCCCCCCCGGCCCCCCGCCGCGCCGCCCCCCCCGCGCCCGCGCCCCCCGCCGCGCGCGCCCCCCCCGCCGGGCGCGCCGCGGCGCGCCCGCCGCGCCGCCCGCGCCAGCCCCGCCGGCCGCCCCGCGCCGCGGGCGCGGGGCGGCGCCCGCCGCCGCCCCCCGCCGCCGCGCGCCGCGGCGCGCGCGGGCGGGGGGGCGGGGGGGGGGGGGCGGGGGGCGGGGGCGGGCGCGGGGCGCGGGCGCGGCGCGCGCCGGGCGGGCGCGGACGGGGGGGGGCCGGGGGGCGGGGGGGGGGGGGGGGGCGCGGGGGGGGCGGCGGGGGGGGGGGGGGGGCGCAGGCGCGGCGGGGGGCGGGGGGCGGGGGGGGCGGGGGGGGGGGGGGGGGAGGGGAGGTAATGGGGGGAGTAGGGGGTGGGGGATATGTTAGGGGAGGTAAGAGAGTTAGAGAAATGAGGGAGGGCAGGGGTGCGGAGGGGGCGCCGCAGGGGGGGGGGGGGGGGGGGGGGGCGCGGGGGGCGGGGGGCGGGCGGGGGGGCCGGCCGCCGCCCCGCCCCGCGGGCCGGGGGCCCCCGGCGGCGGGCCGGCGGGAGCGAGGCGGGGGGGGGGGGGGGGGGGGTGGGGGCCTGGGGGGGGGGGGCGGGGGGCGGGGGGAGGCGGGAGCGGGGCCCGGGGACCGCGCCGCGGGGCGGGGGGGCGGGCCCCCGGGGGGGGGGGGGGGGAGCGGGGGGGGGGGGCAGGGGGGGGGGGAGGGGGAGAGAGGGAGGGAACGGAACAAGAAAGGGAGGGGGGGGGGGGAAAAGGGGGAGGGAGGGGGGAGCGAGGCGGGAGGCGGACGGAGGCGGGGGGGGGGGGGGCGGGGGGGGGCGGGGCGCGCGGGGCGCCCGCCGCCGGCGCGCCCCGGCCCGGCCCGCGCGACGAGGGGGAGGGGCGGCGGGGGGGGCGGGCGGGCGGGGGGCGGCCCGGGGCAGAGGGCGGGGGCGGGGAGGAGGGGGAGTAGAGGATGTAGAGGGGGGGCAGGAGGGGGGGGGAGGGGGGGAGGGGGGCGGGGGGGGGGCGGGGGGCAGAGAGGGAGAGGGGGGCGGGGGCGGAGGAGGGGGGGCGGGGGGGGGAGGCCCCGCCGCCGCCGCGCGCGGCCGCCCGGCCCGGCGCGGCCGGGGCCGCCCCGCGCCGCCGGGGCCCCGGCGGGCGCCCCCGCGCGCGCCGCCCGCCGCCCCGCGCGCCCCGCGCCCGCGCCCGCCGCGCGCGGCGCAGGCCCCGCGGGGGCGGGCGCGGCGCCGCGGCGGCGGCGGGCGGCGCGGGGCGGGGGCGGGGGGCGGCGGGGGGGCGGGCGGGGGCGGGCGGGGGGCGGCCGCGCGGGGTGCCGGCGCGGGGCGGGCGCCGCGGGGGGCGCCCCGCCGGGGGCGGGCGGGGGGGGCGCGGGGGCGGGGGGGGGGGGGCCGCGCGCCCGCCCGGGAGGCGCAGGCGGCGCGGGCGGGCGGGCGGGCGCGCGGCCCGGGGGCGGGCGCGCCCCCCCCGGCCCCGCGCCCGGCGGCGCGCAGGAGCCGGCGCGCGGCGGCGGGCGCGGCGGGGGGGGCGGGGGCGGCGGGCGGGGGGGGGCACCCCGCCCCGCGCGCCCGGCGCGCGCGCGCCCGCCGCGCCCCCCGCGCCCCGGCGCCGCGCCGCCGCGCCCCCCCCCCCGCGGGCCCCGCCCCCCCCCCGGCCCCCCCGCCCCCCGCCCGGCCCCGCGCCGCCCCCCCCGCCCGCCCCGCCCCCGCCCCCGCCGCGCCCCCCCGCGCCCCCCCCCCCCCCCCCGCCCCGCCCGCGCCGCCCCCCCCCCCCCCCCCGCCCCCCCGGCGCCCCGCCCCGCGCCCCCCCCCCCCCCCCCCCGCGCGGCCCGCCCCCCGCGGCCGCGCCGGCGCGGGCGGGCGGCGCCGGCGCCGGCGCGCCCGCCCCAGCGGCGCGCGCCCGGGGGCCCCCCACCGCGCCGCCCGCGCGGACACCGCGGGCGCCGCGGCCCGGCGGACGCGGGGCGGGGGGCCCCCCCCGCCCGCGGGGGCGGGCGGGGGGGCGCGGCGCGCGCGCGCGCGCGCGCGCGCGCCCGCCCGCCGGCCCCCCCGGCCGGGGACCCCGCCGGCCGACCGGCCCCGCGGCGGCCCGCGGCCCACGGCGGCGCGGGCCCGCGGGGCGCGGCGGGGGGGGGCGGCGGGGGGGGGGGGGGGGGGGGCGGGGGGGGGGCGGCGGGGGGGCGGGCGGCGGGGCCCCGCCGCGCGGCCCGGCGCGCGGACGCGGCGCGCGCGCGGCGCGGCGGGGGCGCGCGGGGCGCGGGCGCGGGGCGGGCGCCCCCCCGGGGCGCGCGCGCGGCCCGCCGGCCCCCCCCCCGCGCCGCGGCGGGGGGGGGGGGGGCGGGGCGCGGCGGGCGGCCCCGCGGGGGCGCCGGCGGGGGGGGGCGGGCGCCGGGGGGCCCGGGCGGCGCCCGCGGGGGCCGGGGCCGCCACGAGCGCGCGCCCCGCGGCGCCGGCGGCGGCCGCGGGGCGGGCGCGGCCCGGGGGCCCCGCGCCCCCCGCGCCCCGCGCGCCGCGCCGCGCCCCCCCGCCCGCCCGCGCGCCCCCCCCCGCGCCCGCCGCCGGCGCCCCCCCCCCCCCCCCCCCCCCCCCCCCCCCCGCGGGGATTTCATGACTATTTATTGGTTGAGGATGAAATATTAAATACACAAATCAACAAGCTTAGTCATACCCTACAACAATACCTCAAATCTCTTGAATTTCAAACCAAGTTTGATCAATTATGTACAAAGTGTGGTAGTGACTCCCTCACACTAAACACTCACTAGAGAATGTTTTCCCATAAGTTTTGGTGCACAACAACATGATAAGTAAAAGGGACCTAATATTTCTTTAGATAATTCTCTATTTGTTAGGAATTTATAATATTATGAATCATGATACTTCTAATGAATTTATTATAGAAAAAATTTAAGGTCTTTTGAATAATTATCTAGGGTATTAGCAACTCACAACCTATGGAAAAGAACCAAAATTCTTCCAATAGCCACCTTTTAGGTAAGATCATAGTTGCTCTTACATGGTCCACATGCATACAAACTCTATCAAGGGAGATCTTCCAGGTATGGGTGAGGATAATTTTAAGTTTACTACTAATATTGATTGCACTACAAGAGATTGTATTTTTCTTGTATGGCCTCATGATGTGGCAATTCCTAGAATTCATATTCTAACCTTTGAGAGCATTTATCCTTGTAGTTATTATCCAATATGGATTTACTCATTCACTTGCATTATATTCATGAGAATGACTTAGTCACAATGTTTGCTTTTAATTTGGGTATCCATGCTTCGGGTTCTTTATGAACTAAGGCATTACTACCATCATCTTCAATGGACCAATTTCAAAAATTTATTCTTGGTCAAGTTTGATAAGGGTCCCTCTATCTCTTATATGTTTAATTGGTACACATCAAATAAATCGACATGATAGAGGAATATTACATTGATTCCATGGGAGTCCTCACATACACCTATCATTTAAATTTGATTATGGTGGTTTTGACATTTCATCACAGTATAAAGGATTCCATCAAGTGGAAAGTTAATATGTATGATCCATATACCCTCCATGACATGAAATATTTTACACATGTAGTCAAAATAAGGTTCAATTTTTGCTATTCCAACATAAACATAATTTCAAATCTTATTGGGAATTTTAAGCTATAATGAGGAATTTCCATACGAGTTATGTTGTTAGAGATGTTAATCATGCCATGCTTGGGATCAAGCATGTAAGGAATGATGCAACTTCTAGATGGAATCCAAGGAGAAAGAAGACTTAGTGAAAAAATGTTTTATCTTTCCTCAACAAGATTCATCGATCAAAACAAAGGATTACAAGCTCATTGCATTATCAAGGTTTATGGCTTCATCAAAAGACAACACGTCAATGTACTAATTGATTCAAGCAATGCTAAAAATTTAATTGATAGTGAGATAGCCAAAATTCTAGGCTTATATATTAACAATATAGACCAAGGTATATTCTATGTGTTGATTGCCAATTGGGACAAGGCTCAATGTGTAGGTCATATTGGTAAGATCTACATATAGATAGGTCCTTACACCTTGGTCAATAGTCTTTATGCAATAGAATGGATAGTGTGGATGTTATCTTGGGAGCTCAATGGTTTTCTTAGTGGTTATGTGTAATGGATAAAAAGAACAAGGTCATTCATATATAGAATATAATTCCTATCTTCTAAGGTCATCAGCTCCCATCAAATGGAAAAAACATTAAACAAGTGTGGTAGAGGTTTATTTTCACAAATAAATTACACATAAGTACAAGTCATTGAGTAGTTGTCTTTGGATATTCCCTATAATATGTAGTTACTTGTTGATAAATATGGTTTAATATTTGACAACCTAAGTATACTTACACCTAATGGAATCGATGATCATATCATCCATCTAATTCTAGATATCCAAGAACCCAATTTTCATCCTTATCATTATTCCAACCCTAAAAGTCCAAAGTAGATAAGTTTGTTTAAGAAATATTTAAGCAAGGTATTATTTATCCTAGTAATAGTTCTTATTCATATTTAATGATCATGGTTCAATGCAAGGATAATTATTGATTCATGTTACCTATTTTTTACCTCATCAACAACAATATAGTTAGACATAATTTGCCTATTCAAATTATTGATGAATTATTGAACAAACTGCATGGTTCATTTTTTTGTGAAGCTTGACCTATGTTATCGATTTCATCAAATTAATATTAGAGAAGAGGGCATTCCTAAAACTACCATCCATATGCACGAGGGTTATTATGAATTATTAGTCATGCTCTTTGGTCTTACCAATGGCCCTTTCACTTTTTAAAGGCTAATGAATTTTATCTTTCATCCCCTTCTATGTAAATTTGTATTGATATTCTTTAAAGATATCCTAGTTTATAGCAAGTCATGGTTAGCTCATTTGTTCATGTCATATAGGTTCTCCAACTTTTATAGAAGAAATATTTATATGTAAAGCAATACAAATATTCTTTCAATTTTTCTAAAGTGGAAAATGTGGGTTATATTATGTCTCATGAATATGCGAAGGTGGATTTGTAGTCAAAATTATTTAAAAAATTCTTTAACTACATTTATAAATCTAAACATATAGGTTAGACTTGTCATGCTTCTAAATATTGAAGAGCCTTCTAGACTCATAATGTCTTAAGACTATTTATTCCAAATATTAAAGGAGCACTTTTGGGCTAAAACATCTTGCTCATACTTATTCTTTAGAGATAAACTTATAAAATTTAGAAAGACAAAATGTTTTTGTGTTGATGTAAACAAGGCACTTCAAAATATATGTCAAGGTTAAGAGCTTATAATGTGGAGAGTGTTGAAGACTATAAAGGAAGTATGCTAGATTCATTTCCTATTGAATTCATCAAAGTGATTTCAAAATACCTACATGCTCAATAGTCACTTAGCCTTTGAGCTAAAGTCCAAAACGCAAAGGCAAGGAAAATATTTTTACATTGACATTAACTTAGCCTCCAAAAGGTTTTGACATGGTGAAAAGTCTTGCATTAAGCATGAAATTCAATCCAAAAGGAAAGGCAAAGGAACAATATCCTAGACCAAAGTTTCTTGGCAAGAAATATGATGCCAACATCAACAATATATGGCATTATTATAAAGAAACATTGCTTAAAGAAAATGTACTCTTGGATAAAAGTGGCAACTGGATTAGTAGAACCTAAAAGCAATAGCTACATTATCTAATCATATTTGATGGTCTTAAAAATCATAACTACTTGATAAAATATATTCTAGACATGCTAAATATATTAAGTGGTTCTAACTCATCCCTAATCATGTAGAGACATTTTTGTTCATGATTATACATAGTAGTTAGCTCTATCTTAGCTCAATAAAAACTAGAAATAGGGGAAACCCCTCATTGTAAAGAGTCATATGTTTTAGTATTTTCCTATTATAAAGTTTGTATGTTTGTGCTATTCTAGTATAAACAAGGGCTATTTGACCTACCTCAATTGAAGTATGAAGAATTTCCCATTAAATTAATATTTACACTTTTACTATTTCATTTATGCTTTGGTAGAAGTGTTATTTGTTAGGCTTCAATTTTTTTGGTATACTTTAGTAGATGAGGTATTATTTTTTAGGTTTAAAGTTATTTGGTATATTTCTACTAGGGTGTTTGGAATGTTATATGTTGTAACACTAAATCATTTTGTATTTATTTAATTGAATGGTTTATTAGGAATTAATTGTAGGATATGACCCATGATAATTTAGCTAAAAATAATACTATTAGTTGAACCCCAACCACATTCAATTTATCTCTCTAACCCTACCTCTTCCTCTCTATCCCTAATATTATTTCAACCTTATCATTTTTTTGTCTTTAGTCTTTCTATATAATAGAATTTAGATAAGGAACTAAAATTCTCTAGAGGTTGGCATAAAAGAAATTTCTAAGCCATCCAATATTGACTTTGTTATAGGGCACAAATATTATCCTAGGAAGGTCAAAGCATCAAGAGGTTTGGCATGCTTTATGGGACTAAACCAATCTATTTTGTCCCAAAAATAATCCATGGTAGGATAAATCGATCAATATTCATTCCCAGAACTACTAGATGATCAATATTATGGTTAAGATTTGATCTATTGAGTGGATAAAAATTCATTCACCTGGTGACTCCATGTTTAAGAACCAACAAAAATTGGTGACTCTAATAGAAGGTATAATACTAGAATCTTATGATCACAAGATCAAAGGCCAAGAAAATTAAAGAACCCTTATATTTTATAGAGTTGATGACTTTCAAGACATCCAAAAAAGGAGGATCATTTTAACCCATCTATACCTTCTCTATCCAAAGTCCTACATCCCTACAGGTCATATTTATAGAATCTGTTGCTAAATCCTTACCTACGACCATGGTTGGAATAATCTACCTTGGATAGAATAATGTTGGAGATGTTAGTCTCCAAGATCTTAATGATATTCTACAAGCTACACTAAAAGCCTTAACCTTTTATGATGGTAGTGAAAACACAACCTATGAGCATTGCCAAGATATAGCCACTTTAGCTACTATGTATAATATCATCTATGAAGATGTAATGGTGAAGTTATTAGCCTTATATTTCAAAGGCAAAGTGTTGGTCTAGTACCATTCTATAGAAGAAGTTATAATCAACACATGGGATGAGTTGGTTGAGCCTTTTATCCTAGATTTCAATGATCTGGGGGATTCCTTTTTACTTCTCACATAGTTTACTTCCATAAAGAGGTATCCTTAGGAAAACATAATAGATTTCAACATATGGTTCAACAAGATATGAAGGAGAAATTCATAGGAGTAGAGAATGCTCTTTATCCATTTGGTAAGATATGCCCAAAGGTTGTGATGCCATACTTTCCATAAATCCCTTAGTAGAATCAACAAGCACTAGTTTTGGCTCCCTCAACCTATTCACTAGTTGATCTAACTACACCAAAGAAACATCCTCAACTTGTCACTCTAAATATCATAATGTAGTCTCTACCTAGCCCTAAACCAAAATAATCAATAGAGATGTAGGAGCTAAAATTAGTTATTGAGAATCTGACAAACAAGATCATTGTGATGGAGTGAAAAAATATTGAAATGAGAATTGAAGGGTACTAATAAAGAAGATATCCATATTTTACTAAGGACCAAGGGGATTCAACCAACAATGCAATATAAAAGAAAATTGCTATTTCTAAAATCCAAGAGAGAGACATATATGACCTAGGAGGATTATTAATGCTTGACTTGTAATTATCCCTATAATACTAACACATGCATGGTCTATCAATGCCAATACCAATTGGCTATAGCTTAAAAATTAGAAAGAGAATCAAAAGGGCTAGTGGTATTGCTTATGGATCTAAATAAAAACCTCTTAGCTAAGGAACCTCCAAGATCTAAAATATTTCATATGCTAACCAAATCTAGAAAGAGACCTCTCTTGGAAGATCCGTGTAAGATTGATTACCTAAAATATAAAACTCAATTGCACAAGGAACAACCCAAGGAGCATCCTAAATAACAACCAAGGCCAAAATTACCAAAAATTGATCATGAAGAAACTAGAAAAACATCTTTAAGGAAGTTGGATCTCTCCTCAGTCATGAGGATACAAATAAAATAAGCAACATAACAATTTTAAAATAAATTTGAGTTGTTTTGAAAGGAAGAAAATTTCTCAAAGGCTTTCAAATATAGTATTGTAGAAGAGTTGAAGAAGACTCCTTCAAGATTCAACATGTACGATGCTTTATTGATTCCTAGACAAACTTATTTGTTAAGAGAAACCTTGAAGAACACATCATAAGGTGGATCTCGTGACTTAGATCTAAATTTTGCTTAAGATAAAAAATCCCCAATGATTGAAAAGAATAGGCCTTTGTCCTTATATATGTATTTGTTCATGGAAGGTTGAGTGGTGTAAAATTACATGGTGGACTCTAGAGGAACTAAAATGGTGATACCTAAGGTTGTATGTGATGCAATGGGTATGCAATATACTCATACTATCTCCAATGTGTTAAAATTAGATATGACCCCAATCTAGATGGTTGAAGTTGTGAAAGATATTTCTATGGTTGCATAAGATACTATAGGTGACTGTCATCTAAGAGGTGATAGTGGTTGATCTTCCTATTTTTTTAAGCAATGTTTATCAAGATAATTTATAGCTAAACTTATACTTAGCTTTGTATTACATGCATATGGTAACTCCTCACAAAATAAGGAAGTTCAAAATTTATATGGAGAAACCAAGCCCCTACCACATAGAAAATATAGAGAAAGAAGTGGTCAACTTAGTTGAATAAAATCTAAAATGCTTTGGGGAACTAATAGAGGAACTACAAATAGAAAATGAGTTTTCCTTAAGCAATTTCAATGCTATAATTGATACCACATTTGGAACTTATTGCATATAAAAATCAATAGACATAATGTTTTGTCCTTATCAAATTAAATTCTCCAGAAGAAAAAAAATGTGGAGGTTATATTTTGATGGTGGAAGATTAAAAAATAGAGCAAGAGCTTGAATAATTTTGTAATCTCCTTCTAATAAAAAAAATATATTTTTTGTGTATATGATGAATTAGAGCTGCTCTAGTAATGCTATTAAATATTAAGCATTATTCCTAGGCTTTCTAAAAGAAAAAAAGGATAAAAAATATCTTAATCTATGGTGACTCATAGTTAGTGGTAAATCAAGTTACTAAGAAATGCAACAACAAGCACCATTATCTCAGAGCTTACTAGAATAGAGTCTAGGACATGCTAGAAATATTTAATGCTATTAATGTGAAGGTTATTCCAAGAGGTGAAAATGTAATAGCTAATGGATTAGATTCACAAGGAGCATACTTTAACCCTACTTCCAAAAGTTGGAAAGCATCAAAAGTGATCAAGCTGGTATTTTGACCATGAGTCTTGGATAAGGATAGCTTCTGGAAAGTGCTTAACAATGATGAATAGATAGTGAGCATTCTCATCCAAGAGGCTACATATGCAAATGATCTAGAGGAAATGCAGAGCAACATTTGTGAGGAAGGTATGATACAACTAAATAATAATCATATCCCAAAAGGATTGAGTACTTTAGAAACCCTCTTTGATAATAATGACTAGATGAGAAGCTACAAGATAAATATATATGAGAAATATTTCAAGGAAGTCTAGATGGATCTAAAAAAAAATGATCAAGGTAGGAACAATCTACAATTAAAGGGAGATAGATGACCTCATGGAACTCTATAGAGAACTTTGAGATGTGATAGCTTGAAGCTATGATGATCTAAAAGTATATGATAAGTGCATCATTCAAAACACTATTAAGTTGCTTTAAGAAATAAATATCTTTTGATAGAGAAAAAAGTTGTAAATCCCAAAATTGAATCCCTTATGAAGTAGGAATTGTTGAAATTTCTAAATGCAAAGATTATATCCTATAAAGCATTCAACTTGGGTAGCTAATCTAGTTCTAGTTTGGAAGGAAAATGGTGATATCCACTTGTGTGTCAACTTTCAAAATTTAAATAGAGCTTCTTTAAAAGATCATTAACCCCTTCTATAGATTAATCCAATATTACACATAGTGTTTGAGGATAAAATATTTTAATTATTAGAGGAAGTTTTTGGATTCAATCAAATCTAGGTAAAGGATAAATATCAATACAAAATAACATTCACTACAAAATAGAGAACATTTACCTATTAGAGAATGTTACTTGGTTTATCCAATGCTAAAACTACTTTCTAGAGAGTTGGACCTTGGTTTTGGAGCGTTGGTAAACAAAGTAATACTCATTTACCTATATGACATGTTAGTTTTCTCTCATGATAGGAATTAGAATATAGATAATCTAAAGTTGGTATTTGAAAGGTGTTTAGAATTTAAAATTTCTCTTAATCCCAAGAAGTCTATTTTTATAATCCATGAGGAAAAATCATTGGGACATGTTATCTCAAAGCAAGACCTATCAAAAGGTGGAGAAGGTGGTAAAAGTAGGAATAAATAAGGATCAAGAAAAAGTAAAATTGATAATGGAATCCTTAGTTGAGTCTAGTGTTGTTAAGACATTAGATTCTCACTTATCTATTCCCCCAAAATGAAAGTGATATCTTGGAATGTTAGGGGTTTGGGTAGCAGCCCTAGATAAAAAGCTACTCAGAATTTGATCAGAGATCATAGACCTGATATTGTTTTCATCCATAAAATAAAATTATCTTGTGAAGATATGGTTAGAATTGCTTCTAAGATATGTAAATATGGTCACTGTATTGCTATTGGAACCCAGGGTTAGATGGGTGGTGTTGCATGTTTGTGGGATCCATGAATCTTAACTCCCTCTTTGTGGGTGGATAGTAGGAACTGTATCTCTGTGGTTGCTACCTACTCTTCATCTGGATCTTCTATTCTTCTATCTAATGTGTATACCCCTAGTGATTTATCAGGTAAAATCCTCTTATGGAATCATCTTAGATTCATTCGATCTCTTGATTCCACTTATCCTTAGATTGTGGTTGGGGATTTTAATTCTATCATGTCCCTGGAGGAGAATAATGGTGGTGTGGAGTTTTTGGGCCCTTCTACTTTGATGTGGGATAATATTTCTTTCCTTAATCTTGTTGATATGAAACCTCAAAATGGAATCTTTACTTGGACTAATAGAAGATGTGGAACAGATTTTATTTCTGAAAGATTGGATTGGTTCCTTAATTTAGATAGTTGGTTTGATGATAGCTGGAATTCATTCTCAGATATTCTAGGCTGGAGGGGATCTGATCACTGGTCCATTCTCTTTCAGTCCTCGAGATTCTCATTGCCAAGAAATATGCCTTTCAAATTTCAACTTATGTGGCTTAGGGATAAGGATTTGTATGAATGTATGGAGAGGTGGTGGGTCGAAGGGAAACCCAAATTTGGCACTGCTATGTTTACTTTTTTCAAAAGCCTCTAGTTTTTCAAATTCAAACTCAAGCAATGGAAAAAAATTTCTTTTGGAAATATCTTTCAGAAAAAAAAGTAACTACAGGATAGCTTGGAGGAGATCACTTTTCAAATTAAAGATGAAGGATTGACAAAGGATCTATTGGAAATAGAAGCTTCCCTTTCTAGTTAGCTTGCTAAATGGGAGCTTCGTGAGGAGATTTATTGGAAGTAGAAATCTTAGATTGACTAGTTGTTGGAAGGGGATGGAAACACCTCTTTTTTTCACAATTTGGTTAAATACCACATGAATGGTAATGCTATAGTCTCACTTACTTCTAATCAGGGGAAAATATCTCATCCTTTGAGGATATCTCTAATGAAGCAGTCAGGTTTTTATCCTCCCTTTTATTCGAGCAGTGTCCTCATGATTCTGTTAATATGAGGCTTATTTTGGATTGTATTCCTAGGATGGTATCTAATGATATGAATAAGATGCTAATGGACCCCATATCGATGGAGGAACTTAAAGCGATGGATTTTAAAATGAAAAAAGGTAAAACACTTGGACCTGATGGTTTCCCTATAGATTTTTTCTAAGAATTTTGAGAAGTGTTATCTTTTGATCTACTAAAAGTTGTTCAGGAATCCCAAGTTAATAAGAAAATGCTTAAAGCTATTAATTCAACCTTCCTTGCTCCTATTCCTAAATCTGAAAATGCTAGCTCATTGGGTTATTTTCGTCCTATTTTCCTATGCAATGTTACTTAAAAAACTATTACCAAGATCATTGCGGATCGACTCAAAAAAGTTCTTGGTTTTCTTATTTCTCCTAAGCAAGGTGGGTTTGTTAAGGGTTGTCAGATTTTAGATGGTGTGGTGGTTTCTATTGAAGCTATTCACTCTATGGATATCTCTAAGGAAAAGGCTTATGACAGGGTTAGATGGTCTTTTTTTGCAGAACATCCTTCAAGCTTTTGGGTTCTCGTATAATTGGATTGAATAGGTCATGAGTTGTGTGACTTCAACCTCCTTTGCAGTTTTAATGAATGGTTTACCATTCGATTTATTCTCGACCTCTAGGGGGATTCGTGAAGGAGATCCCTTGTCCCCCTATCTTTTCATCCTTATGGATGAAGGTTTGGGTAGACTTCTCAAGAGTCTTCAAAGTCATGGTGCTATCCAGGGATGGTCTTGGGTGGAGAATTCTTTATTCCAGTCTCATATTCAATTTTTTGATGATACTGCTCTAATAGGGAGGGCAAAATTTGAGGAAGCAATGAATTTTAGAAAGGCTTTAGATATTTACTTATCTACCTCTATTCAAATGATTAATGAAGAGAAATCAAATATCTTATTCTTCAATACAGATGGTCGAATTCAACGTAGGATTGCTAATATTCTACATTTTTAGGTGGGTTGTTTGCCAATGGAGTATCTGGGGATTCCTATTTCTTATAAAAATATTGGAAGGGCTTACTGGAAAAGTATTTTGGATATATTTTGATCAAGGGTTAATCATTGGACTTTTCAGTGGCTATCCTTTGTTGGTATATTAATGCTTTTGAAGTTTGTCCTTCATGATTTGCCTATTTACAGGTTTTCTATCTTGGTTGCTCCTAAGTGCTTTCTCAAATAATTTTATTCTCTTTCTAGAAAAAAATTATTGGCAAGAAACCTGAATTGTAATAAATGGAGCCTGGTCAGTTGGGTTACTGTGTGTTTCCCTAAATATATGGGGGGTCTTGGTTTGAGGTAATCCGATTTGAATAGTCTTGCTTTGGCTACTAAACTTTATTGGAGATGGTGCATCAATCTTGATCAAATTTGGTCTAAAATTCTTAGTCTCAAATATTTTGGTGGTGCTCCAGCTGATGAGATTCCAAGATTGGAGCTAAGGGGGAAAGGTTCCATTATTTGGGACACTCTAAAAAAAGGTGCCATGCTTATTAAGCAGGGTCTCTTTTGGATTTTTAATAAGGAAAACAATGCCTTATTTTGGGAATATTCTTGGGATAATCATACTCCTATCCTTTCTTCTTTCCCCCACCTTCATCTTCTTCGAGATATTTTTTCTGATGCGGGCTAGTCTAAGGTGGCTGACTTCAAGAGACAAAGTCCTCTTGGCAATTATTTTACTCACTACTAGTGGGATTTGTAGGGATGACCAGAGGGTGGTTGTCTTGAGGATCGTGACACTCTAGCTTCTATTTTGGCTGAGATACTGTGTTGTTCTATTGAATACTAATATTATTGCTTGGGACCATTATTCAAAATGGAAATACATTGTTGCTCTGGGTTATCAAACCCTTATTATGTAGAGAAGAGAGGAGATTGTGTCCCCCTGGTGGAAGAAGATTTGAAATAAGTTTGGTTGGCCCAAATGTAATTTTTTTCTTTGGCTTCTATGTCAGAAGAAATGTTCAACTTGGGATAATATTCAGAAAAGAGGTTTTCAGGGTCCTTCACTATGATTTCTTTATGGAAAGAATGAGGAAACCATTCCCCATATTTTCTTCCAATGCTCATATTCCCTAGATATATGGAACTTGTGGTGGTATATTTTTAAAAGGCCCATAATCCATGCTACTTCTATTTTTGAGTTTTGGGAAAGCTTGGGTAGATCCCCTACCTCTACTTCATGTCTTCAAAATACTTGGGATATTGGTCCTTCCTTCATATTTTGGTAGATTTGGTTGGAATGCAACCAAATTTTTTTTAGGGATATCAACTTGGAGCCTTAAAGGTATGGCTCAGAGTCAAAAGGATGGTTAAGGAGACTATTGAGGCCAAGTGTGTTATGAGTTCTCCTCTTACTTCCTCTGACTGGAAAATTATCAATAGATTAGATATTTCTTTATCATCACTAGCTACAAATAAAGGCCCTATTAGGGGGATTAGTTGGTTGAAGGTCAATATATTTGGGAAGTGGAGTCCCCCTAGGGGTGTTATCAAAATAAACATGAATGGTTCTTCTAGGGGAAACCTAGGTAATGTTGGTATAAGAGGAATTGGCCATGATAGTGAGGGTGTGGCCCACCTCTTTTTCTCTATGTACAAGGGAATTCATTCGAATAATCATATGGAAGCATTGGAAATTCTCCATGCATTGCAAATAACTTTTTCTTTGGGATGTAGAATGGTTATTTGTGAATATGATTCCATGATAGTGGTGTCTCTTCTAAACAACAAGTATTTTCAGGATGCTTCCTGGTTTATGGCTAGAATAGTGAAACAGATTTTGAGCTTGGTTGGGAATTTTGTTGAAATTTCTTTTGTTCATATCCCAAGAGAATGGAATAGAGTGGATGATTGTTTGGTGAAGTGGAATTTTGAAGGATTCCATTATTGGAAAGCTGATAGCTGGAATAATCTTGATCAAGAGAAATCCAAACTCCTTAATGAGTTAATTCATGAGGATCAAGAAAGATAATTTCAATATGGAGGAACCCTATTGTCATGGGTTGTTGTGTCTTGTCGAAGTTATTGTCAGAATTATCCATGGATTTCCTTGGTGGATTTATTGTATTTCGTATGATGTGCTGGCTTGGATCACTTGGAAATCCTTGTGGAATGTATTATTTTAGATTTTTAATAAAAAAAATTCCCCCAATAAAAAAAAAAGCAAGACCTATCTATTGATTTATACCAAGTAAATGAAAATTTGTCATTTCCCTAGCAAGACCTATCTATTGAATAAGAAATCTCTATAATCCATCTTCAAGAAAATTAACTTTGTTCGAATGTTCATCTCAGATTTTGCTTAGATTGTAAAGCCTATGACTATGTTGCTAAGGAAATATGTACATTTTTATTGCATCAAAAAAATAGTAGCTAGAGCTCTAGTTTTATAAAATCCATACTATGATAGGGATTTCATCTTGTATGTGTATGGTGCAAAAGGAAGTATAATTTTAGTGCTTACACATAAGAAATAAGATCAAGAAGAGCATCTAATAGATTTCATCAACCAAACAGTGCAAAAATATCAAGAGCACTATAATTTCATTGAGAAATAGGTATTTGATCTTATAAAATCTCTTAGGAAATTAAGGCATTATAATCACAAATCAAAACAATTGTCTATGTTGTATATCTAGATTTCCAAAACATAATTTTACAAGGACATTTGGGTGAAAAGAGAGCATGCTAGTTCACTAATATCTAGGACTTTTAACTGGAGATAAAACCAACAAATTTTGTCCAAGGAAGAGCTTTATGTGGATAGCTAACCAATTCCACCAAAGTATAAAAAAATATTTTGCTAAAAGATGTTAGCTTTTGATGTTTAATACTTAAAGCAAAATAACCACAAGATCTAAAATAAATTTGAAGTATGAAATATAAGTCAATGGAAATATTATAAACATATAAAACTCATAAATAACTTTTGTAATAACTCATGAAAGTGTCATTAACAAATTCTTATAAAAATAGTATCTTGATAGATTAAATATCTCCAATGCACCATACTTCCACACACTCTCACTCTACATTGTGTCTCTCACACACACATAGACACATATTCAATAGAATGTGACTCTTCATATGGAGTACTCTTGGATTTCAATCTTCTTGAGACTCTTCACTTTCCTACTTTATGGACTCATGTGCACATGGACTATTATGCACATTTAAATTATTAAATACTTTGCACATTCTAATAATATTTATGCATTTATTACATTACATAAAGTAAATACTCACACTCTAATCTAGGACACTCTCCTAATCTAAATATGTACCCAAGGTTGTACATTAGCATGTACCAAATAATGTAATATACACTAAAACCCCCTTGTATTATATTATTTTGTTATTGAAGACTTTAGTCTTCAATATAGTCTTCATCCTGGTTCTAGAACTTATGCTCTTATTTTTTGCTTTCTTCATTCTGCTCCTTGTTTGTATCTTGGTCAACTAAATGATTAGTATCTTCATATAATACTATATTTTCTTAAAATGCTTCAACTTCATGTTCTTTTGTAGGTTCTTCC
>JAQPPZ010005478.1:0-45906 GCA_028583015.1 Wollemia nobilis
CGAAATTTCATCAATCTCAAAAATATTTCGTGAAATATTGTGTTGATTTTTATATGCAAGCTTGCAATTTATTTGAACAAGTTTTTGTGAAAGCTTGTGAGCTGATTTGAGTAAGTCCTAGAGTGGACTTAAGGACAGAGTTGAGAAAGCTTTTGTGAAAGCTTAAGGACATATTTGTGTGAGCTTTTTTGGAAGCTTACAATCAGATTGGATAAGTCTTGGTGAAGACTTGTTGAGCAGATTGGGCAAGTTCTAGTGAGGACTTATTAAGCATATTTAAGGTAAGTCTTGGTGAACACTTATGGATAGATTAGTGTGAGATTTTGTGGAAGCTTACAATGCAGATTTGAGGTAAGTCTTGGTGAAGACTTGAGAGCAGTTAGAGCAAGTTCTAAAGAGAACTTATGGATATATTTGAGGTAAGTATTTGAGAAGACTTGTGAGTAGAGTTGATTGATTGATTTGTTCAAACCTTGAGTTAAGGTTTGGGTAAATCTAGCAAAGTTGATTTATGATTGGATCAAGATTTGTGCTAGACCAAAGGACTGTGTTTAGTGTAGATTTGAGATAGATATTAAGAAGATTTGTGCTAGACTGAAGGACTGTGTTTAGTTCAGAATTGAGATAGAGATTAAGCAGATTTGTGCTAGACCAAAGGACTATGTTTAGTGTAGATTTGAGATAGAGTTGAGAGTAAGCTTCAAAGTTTATAGAGCAGAGGACAATAGACTCTAGTGGATAGAGATCCATTAGCCAGGGTAGTGAGAATAGATATCTTCTAAGTGAAGATAGAGTCTTCTATGGATAGATATCCACAAGCCAGAGCAGTGGAGGCAATAGTCTTCTAGAGGATCACCAACTAGAGCAGAGGAGGAGTTTTCCTATGGATAGAGATCCTCGAACCAACTAAGGGGATTGGTGTCTCCTATGGATAGGGATCCATGAACTTGATTAGGGGATTGTTGTCTCCTTTGGATAGAGGTCCATAAACATTGTAATAGGGAAGGATTTCCAAGAGATTTGTTGAAAAAAAATTAATGAAATATTTTCTCTATGGAGTAGCCCACATTGGGTGAGCCACATTAAATTGGTGTCTTTATTATGTATGGTGATTTATGCATTACTTTGATTATTTTTTTTGACATTGCATTAATATATTATATAATATAGTCTGATTAAAGAAAAGTAAAAAGTGGTCTTATACTATTCACTTCCCCTCTTAGTATAAGCTTGTATTATTCAATTGGTATCAGAGCGGGTTCCTTCAAAAGAGTTTAACAACTTGAAGAAAAATCTCATAAGAACATAGATGGATTCTTAGAATGGATCTTCAGGAAATTCGACACCATTGTTTGATGGGAATAATTATGTACTTTGGAGTATGAGAATGAGGATTCACCTAATGGAACTTGGAAATGAAATATGGGAAGTAGTTGAGAATGGATATATACCACCATCTACTCCACCTACAGATAAAGATGGTAAGCTCCTACATTTGAATAATTCATAGGCAATGAATGGAATTTTAAAGGGTTTATGTGAAACAAAGTTTATAAAGGTTATGCATTGCAAAAATTCAAAGGAAATTTGAGATAACTTGAAAGGTATATATGAGGGAGACAAAAAGGTAAAAAGAGCAAAGTTGCAAAATTATAAGAGAACATTTGAAGACCTAAAGATTAAGGATGAGGAAACATTGCTACATATCTACTTCGTGTAGGGGAGGTTGTTAAGGTTGAAGAAATAGATGTTTGTGATAAGAATTTAAGGTCACTCCCAAAAAGAGATAGTGAAAAGATTTTATCTATAGAAGAGTCAAAATATATTGAAATTTTGACAAGGGATCAGTTACATGGAATTCTCACAGCTTTTGAGATGAGAATAAAAGAGGAATCTATTCCTCAGAAATAAGCAGCCTTCAAAGCTACTAAGAAGACAAAGGGTAAGAAGTCATATTCAAGAAATGAGTTATCTAGTGATGAAGAAGAAAATTACGGTAGAAGGAAAAAAGACTCAAGAAAATATAAAGGTACAAAATAAATTAGATGTTTCAATTGTGGAAAATATGGTCACTATGCATCTGATTATCCAGAGATTGGAAATAACAATGATGAATAAAAACAGGATTATAAGAATAGGGAAACATGAAAAAATAGGTACCAAAAGAAAAAAAGTAGGGATGGACAAAGCAAGCAAGGCATAAGAAGAGTTTTTATACAGATAAGGCAAGTAAGAGTTCAAGTGATAGTGATGGAAGCTCCTCAAGTAATTATGAAGATGAAATTCTATTTTTGGTAGAAGAAAAAGAAGTGGTTAGAAACAGGTTACCAATGATTCTCAAGTAACTTTGGTCATCTTGAAGATAGTTGTACAGTTAATGGATTTTGTTTCAGTGAAGATGAATATGAAGATGCTAGTGAAGGTCTAGAAGAAGAAAGTCTTCTTATGGCAATAGAAGAAGAAGGAAGTAATTTTGATGGAAATAAATAAAATAATAATAAAAGATGTTTTGAAAACAAAATAATAAAGGAAGAATCATAAAAAGAAGAGGAAGTAGAAGTTGATATTGAGGGTGAGCTTATTTTTTCCCTTGATGCATTGAGAAAGGTAAGAAAGTAGAACTCAAAACTCAAGCTTAAATTTAAAGAATGTGATGAAGAGAAAGGAAAGCTTATAGAAGATCTAACCAACTCAATAGCCAAGACAAGGAAATTTAAAGAAATGTTAGAGGCTAAGGTTTTAGAATGTGAAAGGTTGTGAAGTAGCTTCATTAAGGAAGTAAAAGAGTCTAGAGATAAGCTACACAGGTTTGGGAGAAGCTCAAAGAAATTGGATAAGAGTATCAAGGTACAAAGATCTTTAGCAAACAAGATAGGACTTGGTTTTGAATAAGTACAAAAAGAACAAGAAGAGAAGTGAATATCAAGCTCCAAAGAAGAAGAAGCTTTAGAAGGAGATAGTGTAAGATAAATTGAGTCTTCTGAGGAAGAGTTGAACAATAGAAAGTTCAACAAGGAAAGGAACAATGCACAAAGAAGGAATAGATGGAACAAGAAACAACACATGGTAAAAGAGACTAAGAGACCAATGGGGTCAAGGCAAGTAGTTTCAATGGATGATGCTTCTCATGTCATAGGTTTGGGCACAAGGCTACATAGTGCAGGACACATGAAAGATAGGAATATGGAAATTTTAGAAACAAAAATCTTTTCAAAGGTATTACTACTCTTGTAATCAGTTTGGTCACAAGGTAGTAAATTACAAGGTTCATGGTAGGAATGGATATGGCTTCACCAAGAGAAACCCCAAGATATTTGCACCTTTAAGAAATAACAACATTAAGTGTTATAAGTGCAATAATGATGGGCACACATCAAAGTGGTGTAGAGAAAAAATCCAGAGACAAGCAAGAACAAGAATAGTCAGAGGAAGAAACAAAAAAAAGGTAAATATCAGTGCATACTAGGAGTAGAGATACTCCCACCCTAGAATTAACCACCTCAAGAGAGGAGGTGGGGGAGGGGCTAAGCTAAGAGTCTCATTATTAGCCTCAAGCCCCAAAGGTGACCCTTTAACATTGATGTCAAAGGGGGAGATATTTGAGTTAGGGGGAGAGCATTCTATCAGGAGGAGCAGTTTCTCAGGGGGAGCATAATTAAAAAAGGTAAATGAAATGGTAAAAGGAAAATGGGTTACCATCAATGACAAAGGGGGAGATTGATGGAAATATGAGCAAGATTTGTTGTCATTGATGTCAAGGAGAGAGCAAGGTTTGTTGTAATTTATGTCAAGAAGATGATGACCAAGTTTCATTGTCATCCATGCATTTATGTCAAAATGTTGATGTCCAAGTTTTGGTGTTATTTATGTCCTCCAGTGGTTTTTCCAACAAGGCAAAGAAGCAGGTTAATGGAAATAATAATATTATAATATATAATATTATAATATTTTTGGTTACAGGTTGGTTTGAAGAAAAACAAAGGCCAAGGAGTTATAAAATTATTATTCCTCCAAAAGACCCATGTGACAGATCTTAAAATCTTAGGTTTAAATTATTTAAATTTAAATATTTTACCCTAAGGTAAAATTTAAATTTAAATTAATTTAAGCTCCAAAGTCGAATTTAAATTCAAATTAAATTTGAATTAAATGTTTGCTAATGTGTTTGAAAATATGGTGCATTACATATAAAAGAGGGTAAACTTTACCTTAAAATATCATCCATGCGAAATTTGAATACTAAGTGTTAATCATGCGTGGAGATTGGAGAAGGAAATAATCACATGTCCTTTAAGGTTTAGGAAGTAGACAAAGGGAAAAAGTCGAGTGGAGTGCCATTCATAATGCCAAGTGCTAGGTAGTGTAGTTGGCAACCATAGGCTACACTAGGTTGCTCGCAGGTGATAGGTCGCGGGTCCGATCCTCATGATCATTGTTTTGCAAGGTGGAGACGAGATTTATTTGCATTGTCGGTTGAAGGATAAAACGAAGGGGTGCATCTTACCTTTTACATGAGGGCACGTAGCCCACTTGGTGGGTGAATGTTGTACACAGGTGCTTGGAAAAAGGGGATCGGGTGTTCGAATCTTGCCAAGGCCTTTTGGTGTGGTTTACAAAGGTATGTGCTCACATTTGCTAAGGTTAAAGTTACATCCGAAAATTGAAAGGTGTGAAAATTAATTTTTAATTTTTCCAAAGTTTTATTAAGTTAAAATTGCATAGTAGGAAAAATTAAAAGGGTTTATGAGCTATAAGAGGCAGATAAAAGGGTGAGTAAAGTTTTAATTTTGTTTTTAAATTTTTGTTTGTAAAATTTTGTAAAAGGAGTAATAAGGTATGCCAAGGGTGTTAGATGTTAAATGTTGAAATAAAGCTATATTGTGAAAATTGATTTGAAAGGAGAAATAAGGTATAGCTGAGATTTAATACTTGGCATGGTGAAATATTTTTGAAGAAAAATATTTAGGATAAATTTTTGATATCTAACCATAGAGATTGTCAAAAATATTGATTGTAATTAAATTAGGTTTTGAGGTCAAAACTTCTTCAAAAAAAAGGTATGGGCACATCTTCCTTGTGAGTGAAATATTGTTGGATTGGATATTATGAATGCTAAGTTGGAGTTAAAAGGTTTGTTTAATAAGCATTATTGAGTAAGCTTTCATGTGCATGATTGGTAAATGTTTGTGAGAACATCTGAGTGAGAAATTGAGAACTATATTAAACTAGGATTTTTGAAAGATCATGAGTATCATTGTTATGTGATTTTGTTTGATAAGCATTGTTGGAAAAAAATTGAGTAATATTTCATGTGCTTGATTAGGGTTTGTGAAAAAGACCATGAGTATCATTGTTATGTGAATTTGGAATCATCTTGAGTCAAGGTTGAGTTCCATAGTGTGAGTTTTTGAAAGTATAATGAAACACCTGGTTAGGTTTTGTAAGCAAATTGTGTATCATTGAGTGATTGGTTGAGTGGAGTTGATTGAGCATAATTGATTGAAGCATTGGAGTGATAGTTTAAGTTCTGTGAAATTGTTCTTTACTAATTTGAGAAAGAGATTGAAAGTAGTGAAACATATTGAGTCTCTTCCCATTCTCTATATGTTTCTGTGATTAAACAAAATGTTGAGTGAAATTTGTTTGTGATATTGAAGAGGTTTTTTATGAGAGATTATGTTGAGTTTTATATGCAAGTTTGCAATTGATTTGAAAAAGTTTTTGTGAAAGCTTGTGAGCTGATTTGAGTAAGTCCTAGAGTGGACTTAAGGACAGAGTTGAGAAATCTTTTGTGAAAGCTTAAGGGCAGATTTATGTGAGCTTTTGTGGAAGCTTACAATCAGATTGGACAAGTCTTGGTGAAGACTTGTTGAGTAGATTGAGCAAGTTCTAGTGAGGACTTGTTGAGCAGATTTAAGGTAAGTCTTGGTGAAGACTTGTGGATAGATTAGTGTGAGCTTTTGTGGAAGCTTACAATGCAGATTTAAGGTAAGTCTTGGTGAAGACTTGAGAGTAGTTAGAGCAAGTTCTAGAGAGGACTTGTGGATAAATTTGAGGTAAGTCTTTGAGAAGACTTATGAGTAGAGTTGATTGATTGATTTGTTCAAACCTTGAGTTAAGGTTTGGGGTAGATCTAGCAGAGTTGATATGTGTTGAATCAATATTTGTGCTAGACCAAAGGATTGTGTTTAGTGCATATTTGAGATAGATATTAAGTAGATTTATGCTAGATCGAAGGACTATGTTTAGTGCATATTTGAGCTAGAGAGTGAGAAAATTTGTGCTAGACCAAAGGATTGTGTTTAGCACAGATTTGAGACAGAGCTAAGAGCAAGCTTTGGCTTTGGAGGTGACAAAGCAGAGGCTAGTAGTATTTAGTGGATAGAGATCCATTATCCAGGGTAGTGAGGACAAATATCTTCTGAGCGAGGACAGAGTCTTCTATGGATAGAGATCCACAAGCCAGAGCAGTGGAGGCAGTAGTCTTCTAGAGGATCACCTGCCAAAGCAGAGGAGAATGAGTTCTCTTGTGGATAGATATCCATAAACCAACTGAGGGGATTGGCATCTCTTATGGATAAAGATCCAAAAACTTGATTAGGGGATTGATGTCTCCTTTGGATAGAGATCCATAAATATTGTAATAGGGAATGATTCCCAAGAGATTTGTTGAGAAAATTTTAGTGAAATATTTTCTCCGTGGAGTAGCCCACATTGGGTGAACCATGTTAAATTAGTGTCTCTATTGTGTATGGTGATTTGTACATTGCTTTTATTATTGCTATTGATATTGAATAGATATATTGGATAATGTAGTTTGAGTAAAGAAAAGTAAAAAGTGGTCTTATATTGTTCACCCCCTCTTAGTATAAGCTTGTGTTCTTCAAAAGAGTGAAATTACTTATTAGGCTTGACCATTTTCCAAACATGATGAAATTCTAGAAGACTCAAAAATCAAAATGAATGCATTAACACACACTTAGGCCAAGGCTTGATGGAACAACCAACTTTGATGCATTATGTATAATCATATCTTAGGACCTTGTTGAAAAATCATAACAATACTTTCAAAGACATATGATCTTAAAATTCTGATCCTTTGATCTAAATTGACTTAGAAAAATAATAGTTGTTAAGTACTCTATTGCTTTGATATCACGTATTGTGGCTTATTTGTAACTTTCCAGTTTTAAGTTTTCTTTGTTTATGTTTTTGACTTGCTAATAAGGTTTGATGGTTTGTGATTCTATCCAAAATTTTGGAATAAAAACCAGGAGATTATGGAATTCTCAAGTGCCTCAGGTTTTTAGCACATTGTCCCAGTCAGAGCTTATGTTGGAGCCAAAATTGACTCAACATTAGATACCCCCAAATTTAAATTTTTGGATTTCCAAAGCCTTTGTCTAAATTTGCTGGTCTCTGTTGCATTCGCTTCTGTAAAATTGGTTTTTATTTTTTGACTCTAATTAGCCATTTTAAAACATTCATCTTAATTAAAAATTAAAGCCATGTGATGTGACCCAAGTTCAATCCCCATGATGTATAAGAAGTATCTACTCAAAAAAAAAAAAAAAATTAAAGCCATAACCTTAACTGATCGATTAATTGCCTTCGACTATTGAGAAAGTAACTGTTAACCTTATCAAAGGGCTTATAATTCTTGAAGGGATTAATAATAGGAGCATATGGTCCTAAGTAAAAAACATAACTCTAAGTTCTGAATTTAATCATGTGGGATGTTGAGGTTATGCACCCCCTTCGAGGTGTTATTTGAGCAACTCCTCCAATCTGGATGGATGCGTGCACTCTCACAAGATCTGAATGGACGTGCTTGCACAATTAGCCCGAAGGTTAAATCAAGGTTTAACTCAAACAATGCCATGGTCAAAAGGATTATAATATAAGGTATAAAGGAAATAAAATTAATTAGAGCCAAGTAAGGGTATACACCTCCTTTGGTTAAGCAATTATCAAGTCGATAGACGGCTGCGCTTGACCTATGGCTAATCCAATGGATGTGTGCCCTTTGAAATATCAAAACATTAAAGCCAAAAAGTCAACAATGGTCATAATGCAAGTCTAAATAAATTAAATCTAAGTCATGTGCCCATTTGGTTAAATATCAAGCAAATACAAAAGATCGAAGGGCAGCGCTCACTCTATCTCTATCCAACGGATGCGCATTTGCTAAAGATAATAAGGGTTAATCACAAAGCTTTATTAAACAGATAATATAAACCTTAATGCTAATAATCTAATGATTAAACACAGGTTTAAGCTAAATTGCATCATTATAAATCCTCAATAATTAAAAGGTATGCACCTTCCTAAATCTAAGTGATTGCGCTTGATCTTGAGGAGATCCAAAGGTCGCGTACTACTTCGACTAGTCAACCTTTAACCTTGATTTTTGAAGTTTTAAGAAATCAAAGGTTAAGATTTAATTAAACCATGTTAGAAATGAATAATCATGATTAGCAAGGGTCTTAATACGTTAATTAAATTTCCCCCTTCTGCTAATCAAGGTTTATTTAAAACTAAGGGTATGCACCCATTGTTTAACCCTTGTGCAGATCTGAAGAAATCAACGACTGCGCTTTATCCTAAGTTAATATGATGGTTGCACATACAAGAAGTTGACTGATGAAGAAAAAATCCATTTAAATGATGGAAAAATGGCTTGCATCTTTGCCAAATTTGATGGTGGTGCGTAATCTCCATCAGATCCAATGGTGGCACTTTCCCGAAGTGATCAAGCATTAATGAAGGTCAAAATTCATCAATAAAACTAATTCAAAGCATAATTAAAGTCAAGTTAATCATGATTAGTGAGGGTTCTAAACACATGACAAATATTTCCCCCTTCATTAATCACCGTTTTAAAAATATAACCAAGGCCTAAGGAAAATTTTTAACATAAGGTTTTAACACCTGATAATTAAACTTTAATTAAAATATGATTAAACTTTCAATTATCAAGATTAATAAGGGTTTTAATATATTACTAATATTTTCCCCTTTGTTTAATCCACGATTATTTAAAATTAAATTTATGCACCCCCTTAGTTATTAATCCTACAGATCAAAAGAGATCAACGGTCGTGCTCAATCCTAGGTCGATCCGATGACAGTGCGCATAGGAAAGTTGATCGATCAATTAAAAACTTCAGTCTAAGAGGTGGATACATACCTTGCATCATCATCAAATCCAATGGTGATGTACGATCATCATCAGATCTAAAGATAGTGCCTTCCCGAAAGTAGTCAGAGATTAACAAAGCAATCGTCGATGGAGTTATGGTCAAAGTAAGATCTTATGGTCGCACTGATCTCCGCCCAAATCCAATAGTAGCGCTCTCTCAAGGTGATTGAAAGGCAATCAAGATAAAATTATTAGGTGATTAAAGGTTAAAGCGAATGCTAATCATGATTAGTGAAGGTTCTAAGCACGTCTTAATTTTTACCCCCTTGAGATATAAAAAGTGCACATCATTAGTTGATCCAATGGTAGCACTTGGGCTCACCCAGATCTAACGGTAGTGCTTTTCCAAGGCACCTGAAGGTTAATTACATCAAGGTCTTTTGGTCAGATGATTAATTAAAGGCTAATAAGGTTAAGCTTAATGCGAAATTAAGATTAGAGGAGGGTGTAATACGTTTTTAATGACCCCCTCTCCTTCGGTTAACCTTAGCACATATTTGGAAGATCTAATGGGCACACACATCCTTTACCTGATCCAATGATGAATGCTTCAGAGAGATGATAGAATTATGAAGGCCTATGTTTCAATAATAGATCATTAATGTTTTAATCACCATATTAAACTAAATAAATCAAGATTATGTGCAATTTTAATACTTTGATTATTGAACACAATGATTATTAAATATCGATTTAAGCATTCCTAATTAATGGTTTCCGACCATGGTTTTTCAACCTTATGCATACGAGTAACTCAGCATATGTTTATTATGTCATTAGACTAACAACCATGCCGGTGCTTGGATATCAACGGTGGTGATTGAAACAAACAAGATCTAACGGTGAGTGTGGTATTTGATGCCTAGATTTTAAAAGGGTAAGTATTATAGATAAGGTGTCTTAAGTATTGATTAAACTTTGATTAATTCTAATGATCGTACTTAGGATAAGCTAACCTAGTTATGATTATTCTTCCTTTGGACTAACCAACATGCACATTGGTGAATCTTGGTGGGCGTACACCTCTATGATCAGAATCAAACGATCAATCCTTGATAAAATAACCACTTTTAATGGTATATCTATTTTTGAACTAACTAATTTCTAGGGCCAAGGTGGCAGAATGTTTTGCAAAAAATCTAGCAAAAGCTACCACTACCACGTTCATAACTCCACATAAGAGAGGGAAGCAACCCACTAACCAATAGAAACACTATAAATAATTGTAAGTACGTAAACCAAAGTCCTCATGGATGTATAGGCCGAGGAAAATCACCTACTATAACTATCTAATTTTAAAAATTGACACAATGGTAGGCATCCATTGGCCTGATTTAAAAGGTATTTGGTGATGCTCCATTAATGATAATCCATGTGGGATTAGTGAATCCACTCCACCCTCAAATACTTAAACCCCCACTCTCAAATGTCACTACCACCTTGGTTGTTTCAAGTAAAGGAATTTCGAAGCAAATAACTATTTTCAACGAGCAAAGAGTTGGAAAGAGCTAGGAGAGTGTGCTTCTATCAGTTAGAATATTTTTTGAGAAGCAAAATAGCCACTTGGGGATACCAAAGAGGTCATGAAATTTGTCATAGACCAGTCATCGTACGAAGAACTCCCTGGAGAAATTGTACTCAAGACTGCAATGTATGATTTCACCAAGAATTGTGAGCCAAACAAGCAGCTCACATGGATCCAACAATATGAGATCGAGAATGCTTGTGTTCAAAGCTTTGGGTCTACCATGGAAAATTTGGAATGAGCCCCTTGGCTGTTGGCCGACTTATTCTCCAAAGCAAAGAGGTCATAAAATAAGGGTTTTCCCAGGAGGAGTAGATGGACCAGCAACCTAGGGAAACTAATATGCCCAAGATTATACTAATCTTTGGACCTAATGGCATGGTTAGCACTAGACTATGACAAAAGAACCAAAAATTTTCGAGACAAGGACACGACCAGTGTTCAGCATTGCGATCAAACACATCCAAGAAGTATTCAAACTGACGCCTTCAGTCATGCCATTAATTTGCCAGGTAATTGAAATATAGTCTCGAAGGTTAACTGATTTAGAAGTTTTCAAAGCATTGTTTGATTTTTTTGAGCCTGTACAATTCGATTTCCCCATTAGAAAACTACTTTCAAACCTTGGGTCAAGGATTTTTTTGATATGGTTAATATCATTTTGGGAGTGCAATAACTTAGTGTGGTTTATAGAGATGTGTTGTACCTAGTAGTACAGAGTAACAAAGGAATAAATACCCCCATATATGCCTAGGAAGAAGAGTTGAGTAGACGAGTGCACACCCAATTAACAGAGTTGAAGAAGGTAATTTTGGAGCAAAGGAAAGAAATGCCCCAGTTTGCCCATTACTCAATTATCATACACCTGTTAGTTGGGCAATTAGAATATGAAAGTAAAAGAAGTCTGGGAGCCATCAAGAGCCCTAGATGCTCACACTTTGGATGGTTTTGTGATAATTTCATGGTGGAGATTCACTGGATCCTAACAAGTGATCTTCTTGAGAGATTGGGACCTGGAGTTAGAGCCTTCATTAAAGAAAAATATATAGGAGATTATTTCTTCTCGAAGGACTTCACATACATTAGGCTTTACGGGACCAAAATTCCCTCTAAGTTGTTACCTATGTATTGTCCTTTATCCCTAGCTACCTTGGAGCTGGTAAGACAGGTTGCCGAAGAAGCCAAAACGAGATTAGTGAAGAAACATGGTAAGGTCCCTTAGCTCAATGTCCCTTGTAGGTTTGGGCATTATATATTTTTAGGGTATCCAACTCTGTTCAAAGGGATGTACAATTTAGAACTCATGGATTTTGATGAAATGACTTGGAGGTCTTATGACCTAGATAAAAAGTACAAAAGAGTAATGAAAATTTATGACTATGCCTGGGTCTGACACAGACCAGACTAGTATGAAGAAGCATTATTGGAAGCCATAGATAAAGGAGAGAATTTACAAAAATTATGGAATGATTTCCCTTATGACAAGAGGGTTAATTCATATATTCAAAAGGCGTATGACTACCCACTAGAGTTGGTTTTATTAAGAAGGATTTTTGTAGAGTTAGTAGCTCCTCTCATCCACCTCGGCAGTTCATGAAGAACCTATATTGGAAATCATAGAAGAACATGGTTTTGATCAAATTGAGGTTATCATGAGTATTGTAGATATCATAGAGTGCCAAGTTCAAGTCCCTGATATTCATCACCTCAGAATAGAGGTAGTGCCCATCATATCATAAGAAAATCCTATAAGGCCTCATACACATAAAGGGGAAGAAATTGTTACAAATATTCTCATGAATTAGTAATTCTAGAAAAATAGGTTGCATCCCCTGTTTCTGACCAGCTACTGGCTCTTGCTAGTGTGAAAAATTTAGCCCCGTGGACGATCCCCAGTTCATTGAAGATCAACAACATAGAAGTACATATTCCATCAGTGATACAAATGAATATGAGGAGATTAGGTAGTTTCACGGACCTCTTAAGAGAACAAAGAGTCAAACAGTAAGAATTTGTGTCTGCCCTTGAGGCAAAGAAGTCTAAACTAGCTCTAACCTCGACAAAAGTTACACTAGAAAGGGTAGAAGAAGAAACATGTTTTAGTGTTGCCAATAAGAGAGAACTACAAATAGTACTAGGAATAGGTGGCATGGAATAAAGTTCTACTTTGAGGGTAGAGGAAGACATATTTAGAGCATCTGTGGCCAAGATATCCATATTTGCTCCATAGAAACCTTTTGTTCTCACAATTGATGATAAAATAAGGAATATTTCAATGCATGGAAAATAAGATGACATGGTCAGGATGAATAAAGCTATGAATGAGCAAACTATAGACCATCTGCACTAGAGGACTAAAGAATTGAGGAGCCAATTGGAGATAAGGGATAAGGACAAGACTGAAATGCAAGCCTTAATTAATAGTCTAAAAGAAAAGTTAGCTAAGGCAACTGCCACACCAATACAACCCCCTCCAGCTATGAAAGAAATAGACCATGCAGACTGCTTGTCTAAAATCAAAAAAGAAATATCATTTAAGATACATGAAAAGATTGATGGAATCATAGATATTTTCAGATAGATTAGAGTGATCCAATTCACTGCAAAAGAAATGGAAATCTTGCTATATCAGAAAGAACAATACTTGGAGATCATCCATCCCACTCTCCACCTAATGGTAGAATGTTTTGAAGAAATGTAGAATAAAGAAGTGATCTTAAGAGATGACTCTGAGGTTAAAAATAATATTGAATTTATGAAAGCAGTAATGTTTGAAGTAAACAGAGGAAGATGGTACAATGATGCTATACAAATGCTTGCTCTGATAGATGATACAAGAGAAAAGCTAGCAGATATTGGGTTATCATTAGAAGAGTTCTTGGAAACTACTAGCATAGAATATCTCCTCATAAATAAGGTTGAAGGGTTTAACTGTGAATCTGATGATGACAAAGGAATGGCTAGGCAGACTACCATATTGGTCAATACTTTGGATTCTCTTGTTGCTTAGTATGAGAAGAACATACTTTTCATTAGTATAGAGAAAAAAAGAATCTTGCAAGAGATGAATGTAGTAAGGTTTGTTGTAACCTTCAATACTGATGCTTGGGGGCTTATTGAAAAACAACTCAGAAGGCTTTAGTAGATAAAGAAGAAGAAAGAACCAGAATATGCAGACTACAGCTAAATCTAAATACACCTCCAGGGGAAGAAATAAATATTACTCAAGCAAAGAAAACTTCAAAATCAGGGAGCCAACCAAAAGATGAAGTAGCAATAGAAGAAGATTATTCATCAAAGGGAGAGTCAAAAGTTCAACAAGTTAGTCAACAGTGAGTAACAAAATAGATAATATCATCTTTTTGAGGAGGATCGTAATCAAATCCAAAGTGCAGGTCAAAAAGGAATAATGGGAGACAACTGTATAGAGTTTTGAGGACCAAAATAGATCATGACAAGTGTAAGACCCAGATCAGGCCAAACATAACAGATTCAAGAACTTGGAGCTATAAAGACACTAGCTACAGTCAGAATCTGCATCAAGCATCAGAGATAGCAAATTTTTCTAAGATGTATACTTGAGTGCCCAATGAGTTCCCTTTGTGTCTTTTTCTATTCACATCTCATTCTTCCCCTTTGTTGTGCAGGTTTAGGTAGAACTGTGCTTAATAAGCTAAGAACATTTCCAATTATTTTTTAGCTTGAAGTCCAGAGATTCTTCCTGTTACCAGATTGAAATTGTAATAACCCAAGTCAACCCACTTGGTTCCAACACATCGAAAAATGAAAATTTATAAATTCCAAACCAATTTTGACTAGTATAAGCATGATTATTCTTCTCGAATGCCATTTCGCTGCAGATAAAATATCTAAGAGAACAAGATTGGCCACTTCTTGAAAGGTTTACCCTTTTATAATTCCTCTCTTGCTCAAGATTCCAAGTATAGCAGGGGTTTTCACTTCCAGGGCCCATATCACTTGGAGTTTGAATGCTTGCTTCCCATATCTTATATTAAGATATTAGCGTATGCATGCTAGGGTTGAAGCATATTCACCTATTTGAACTGCATCATGAGTTTACCACTACCCTAAAAGAACTCCAGAAGTCTTATCTTGCATAAAGTCCATATCAGTATGCAAGTGTCCATAAGAACTTTTGGCTGTGTACTAGTTAGGTTTACCTAGGAAATTATGCCCATATTATAATTCCTACACCTTCAAATCTTTATTTTTCATTGGTGACCGACATACCATATCAGGATGTGAGCCCCTTTTAATCCCTCAACGTCCTGTTGGTTGGAATAAATAATGTCTTCCCACATCCTTTACTTAGGTTGTCTTCCCACAACCATTAGGTGATTGGTTTTAATAGGTTGTCTACCCACAACCATTTTCTTTCGATTATTTTCCCTTTAGTAAATATCATAAAGGTTAAAAATTTAAATTTGAGGTACTATTAATAAGAAATAGTCTAAACATTAAAGGTTCTAATAAAATTCCTTCATTTCTTAATTTAAAGAAAATTCCTAATGTAACATAATATTAAAGTCTTCTTCTTTTAAATAAAATTCCTATCATAACATAAAAGAAAATATTTTATTTAAAGTAAAAGTCTCTAAAAATTTAAAGACTCTATGATAAACAAAATCTTTATAACTAAACTTCGTTTTAAAATATATAAATTGAGAAAGTCTTAACGTGAAAGCAATGAACACAAGTCTTTGTTTTGACTATCTAACCATTCAAAGTGTTTAAATACCTTTCTTTCAATTTCACTTCGTTTCAAATAAATAAATTACCATAATGTTCTTGCTACCTAAATATGACTCGAATCTTAATTTAAATCTGTCTGACCTATAAAAAGCCATATCTAAGTCTTTGATTACATAAAGGGTTCATCTTAAGTTTCCTTCAACTGTAGTGGTCATTTTGTAGGGTGCTCGGGCTATTGGTGTAGCGCTAAGAAGAATTTCTATTGAGAAGTCAAACTCTTGTTTGGGGGGTAGTCCAGGTAGATATTTTGGAAAAACATCTCGAAATTTATTTAATACTGGATAGGTCTGGAAAAGACTTGTTTCAGACTCAATTTATTCTTTCTTATTAAGTTTGATGACAAAGACCCTACTACTTTTTCTAATGGCTCTTTTAACCTGCATAGATGACAAGAAGTGTGGTTCTAATGACTCACGTCCACAGTAAATTTGAGTCCTTTTTTTGGAGTTGTTAGTGAATTCCATCCATCTTTCTTAAAAATTTAATAGTGCTTTATGAGCCTTGATCCAATCAACCCCTAAAATTATGTCAAAGGCATGCAAAGGTGCTACATATAGATGCCAATTAGTCTTTCCTTGTGGTAATGTTAATTGAGGGTCAAATAAACACTGATCTACAGTATAGGTTTACCCAGATCCATACTCAACCTTCCATCCATTAGTCATAAATCCAAGTTTTTCGGTAGGTCTCTCAATACATTTGGTGAAATAAAACTATCAGTAGCTCCTATATAAATTAAAATTATTACATCTTTATTATAAATTTTACCATTCATTAGACAAGGTATAGCTTGACCACTGAGTTTAGGGTTACCTGTTGCAGTCTAAATTTTATGGGCTGGTTCTATTGGCTCTTGTCTCTTATCTACTCTCATGGGGCATTTCTCAGCATAATGTAGCTGCTTACAGATCTAGCACCCAATTCGAGGTGCCTTTTCCCTCTTGTCCCCATTTTTGCCTTCCTGAGCATCATATTTAACCTTTTGATCATATCTATTAAAATTTCGCTTATCGACCTCCATAGTTGTTTTGATTTCTATTTCCTTGGAATTTATTCTTGCTTTATCAAATCTATTTTTGTTCTCATACCACCCCTTATTAACCTTGTTCTTTTACCATCTAGTTGAGCCATCATTCTTCTTTTTTGATAGTTCCTCCTTATCCTCTTTTGGTAATAAGCCTTTTTAGCCTTGTAATTTTCTTCTTGCTGACGGGCCAAATCATAGGCAGTAGTCAAAGATACTGGCTTAAGCATAAGTACTAGGTTCCCAATTTTCGGATGAAGCCCTAACAGGAATTTTTGAACTTTAACCTCAATCCTTTGTTCATACTCAGGTATGTATTTAAGTAATTGTACAAACTGTTGATAGTATTCGGTGACAATCATGCTACCCTGAGTTAGTATAGCAAATTTTGTGATTTTCTCAAGATAAAATTGGGGAGACAGATACCTCTCCTTAAATATCATTACAAAATTCTCCCAAGGCACATATGAAGCTTCTATATTATGCGTCTTTTTGTATGTATCCCACCAGTCAGTGGTAGCCTCAGTGGTAGCCCCAATCAAATGGAAGACTGTGTATGAGGTCTTAGATTTGGAGGAAGGAGTCCTGACAGAAAAATATGCTTCCAAGCTGTTTAACTACCTTTCAGCCTCTTCTCCATCCCCCTTGCCATCAAACTTATCTATGTCGATTCTATGCATATCTCTATCAAGCTTAGATCCTACTTGCTTTCTTCGAGGATCCACAAATGATTCATCTCCAGCAACCACTTTTTCCTTTCCTTTAGATAAGTTTTCTATTATCTTTTGTTGTTGTGAAACCATTTCCTATTGTTGGGTTAGTTGTGATTTTTGTTGTTCCATATGTTCTAGAATTTGTGCCTTTTTTTGTGCCATATGTTCCATCATATGGGCTCTTTGCTGATCCATTTGCTCTTTCTGCTGACTCGTCTATTCTTGCATTAATTATATTATCTGAGTCATTTTATCTTCTTTCGGCATAGGCTCCTTTTCCCTCCTTATCACCCGAGGGGGCTCTACAAATTCCTTTATAGCGCCTATCCTTGTAACTCATTTAAGGACCCACTTAGGATTCTCGGCCAACCCTTCCCATTGTGCCACCATAGGTCTTTTTGACGAACTAGCCCTTAATCCAGATGCTATTGCATGTTTCAGAAAGAGCTTTGTTAAAGTTTTGTTTTTAAAGTCTAAAGTAGATTATAATTTTATATTTCATTTTTCTTTGACAGTTTGGAATTTTTGGTTAATCTAAGAATTCATATGCTCTGATACCAACTGTAATAACCCAAGTCAACCCACTTGGTTCCAACACATCAAAAAATGAAAATTTATAAATTTCAAACCAATTTTGACTAGTATAAGCATGCTTATTCTTCTTGAATGCCATTTCGCTATAGAAAAAATATCTAAGAGAACAATATTGGCCACTTCTCGAAAGGTTTAACTTTTTCTACTTCCTCTCCTACCCAAGATTCCAAGTATAGGTAGGTAGGGGTTTTCACTTCCAGGGCCCATATCACCTGGAGTTTGAATGCTTGCTGCCCCATATCTTATCTTAAGATATTAGCGTATGCATGCCAAGGTTGAAGCATATTCACCTCTTTGAACTGCATCATGAGTTTACCACTACCCTGACAAAATTCTAGAAGTCTTATCTTGCATAAAGCCCATATCAGTATGCAAGTGTCCATAAGAACTTCTACCCGTGTACTAGTTAGGTTTGCCTAGGAAATTATGCCCATATAATAATTCCTACACCTTCAAATCTTCCTTTTTCATTGGTGACCGACATACCATATCAGGATGTCAGCCCCTTTTAATCCCTCAATGTCCTGGTGGTTGGAATAAAGAATGTCTTCCTACATCCTTTACTTAGTTTATCTTCCCACAACCATTAGGTGATTGGTTTTAAGAGGTTGTCTACCCACAACCATTTTCTTCTGATTATTTTCCCTTTAGTAAATATCATAAAGGTTAAAAATTTAGGTTTGAGGTACTATTAATAAGAAATAGTCTAAACATTAAAGGTTCTTATAATTTCTTCATATATTAATTTAAAGAAAATTCCTAATGTAATATAATATTAAAGTCTTCTTTTAAAGAAAATTCCTATCGTAACATAAAAGAAAATATTTTATTTAAAGTAAAAATCTCTAAAACTTTAAAGACTATGATAAACAAAATCTTTATAATCTTTATAACTAAACTTCATTTTAAAACATCTAAATTGAGAAAGTCTTAACGTGAAAGCAATGAACACAAGTCTTCATTTTTTTTTAAGCAAAAAACCCCTTGTGGGGCTGCCTTGGTCTGAGATACCATGAACAGAGGGTTCTACACGATCAAAGTCACCCAGGATTCGTGCCTGACCCTCACCAATATTATCAATTGGATTTTGGGTACCCAATTCAAATTTTTGGTAGGGTGGAGATTCGAACCTATGAAGCCTTGGAGGATTGCCCTCTCCTTTCCAACTCACCTACAACACCTGGGTACAAGTATTCGTTTTGACTATCTAACCATTCAAAGTGTTTAAATAACTTTCTTTCTTTCTTTCTTACTATAATCTAAATTTAAATCTGTCTAACCTATAAAAAGCCACATCTAAGTCTTTGATTACATAAAGGGTTCATCTTAAGTTTCTTTCAACTGTAGTGGAACGTTTTCTAGAGGCTAAAGAAAAGGGCTCTTGATGGCACACGTATCGTTAATACAAACCTAAAAGTAGTGCTACAATCTCTTTTCTTATGTGTTATGACTTCCTGAGTTTTATCCATAATATTTCCATATTGATGTCTTTAGTATTTTTTTTAAATTTCTATCAGACCTAACCTCGCTATGTTTTTTAGGTCCATACTGCCATGCTATTGTAAGTTTTTCGATGGTCTCTAATCTCATTTATTTCCACTTATAAAAGGAAAATAATTGCTCTACTTTAGTTAAAAGTTCTCATACTATTTTGTACTATGGAAGCTTGAGCATATAATGCTAAACCTAGCAGTCTTGCATCTAGATCAACATAGAATGAATTTGTTCCACCGCTGTCTTTTCACACTCACCCGTGCATAGAGGCCATAGCACTAGAAACGACTGATTCCTTCTAGTCGAGGGTTCAAGGACTGATGGTAAAACTACCTGAGACACCTTCTAAAGTTTTAAATCCAAAGCAAAATACAATTGTTCAATATCAACCCGAATTATGCAATTAGCTCCTGGATAAAATTCGATATACCAAATAAAGAGTACTTGTATTATAAATTTGCAGCATTTTTTTTATAATCATTTCATCCTTTGCTCTCAACAAAAACATATATAAATGATAAAGCCCAACGTATATATATATATATATATATATATATATATATATATATATACAAAAGGACAATTACATTTTGTATCTGGAAACATATTTTGAAGCAGAGATATATTGGTAAATCATTTAATTAAATTTACACTTTCTCACAACATTTTCTAACAATAGCTCTTTCATGAATTTAAAATACAATTATATCAAACATCCATTTCAAGACAATAACTCTTTCATGAAATTAAAATACAACTACGCCAAACACGCGTTGAAGAAATTGAAGACTTTGGAGAGCAATTTTATCAAAATTTCTCATTTGCAAAGGAATCACAGCGTGTCTTCTCACTTCAACATTTTCTAAAACCCCTTACCAGTGTAAACCGATGGTGCACAAGGGTCAGAACGACCACTACGACATTGTAATGCAACTAACCCTAAATGAAAACATAAATTCTCATACAAGATTTCATTACAGGTTCATTTGCCATTTTGTCTTATAGGAAATGATTAAATTCTTTCTACTGTCACACACAATTTTAATCATACGGTTGCATTTCATTTACTCTACATTGTTGGCCTTTTGTTTCAGAAATAAACAATAAATTACAACATATCAAAAGAAAAGATAACTATATATGCTATGACTAGCATAACTTAAAATTTCGACCTGATTCTGTCACAATCTGCTGGCGCTTCTAAAACTCTCTATTCCTTCCTCCTCATGATGCCCTTTGTGCGAAGTATCGAAACATTTTTTTCTCCTCCTCCGTCTTCCTTTTTAATTAGGTTATTTTAATTTTAACATTTGTTAGGCTTGTGTATGCCTTCCTTCCTTCCACTTGTCATGTAATATCTGAATCCATATTTTGCATATATATTTTATATAATTTCCTTTTGTTATTTCATGGTTAAAAACATCACACAAAGTTTCGATTATGTTTACATTTAATTAATATTATTAATCATAGTTATATTTTTTATAGTTATTATTATATATCCTTACTTATATAATATTATTATCTTATTTAATACTATTTTATTTTTATATATATTAATTTTTCTTTATTATTTTATTTCATATTTTAACAGAAAGTTCCTTAACGCAAAATATATGCAAAAATTCCTAAAAAAGCAACTATATGAAATGCAACTAAATGGGCCGTTGGTGGAAGCACTGCTAGTGGAATTCTATGATTTCCTTTTTTAAGCAAATACCCCATCACTCATCATTTCCCTTGACTTACCTTCCACTGTCTAACAACTGTCGAGACATATTTTCTTCGAACTTGCTCCCATCTATGTGGCCACCTATTCTTGCACTCACAGAAAAATTTTAGCAGTATCTCTCTCATTCTTGCATATGCAATAAGAAATTAAAACTACAGGGTTGTTACATAAATAGAAGAACTGAAGAAGTCTTGTTACATTATTTGAACAAGATTTTATCATTGTATTAAAAAGTTGTAACAGAGTTCAATAGCATTCTACCAACTTTGCATGTAATTTCATTGAAAAATTAATACAACTTTGGGGTTCAATTTTGCTATTTTTGTCTTTAGTTATGTGTGTTACTTCATAGCAGATTACATTATTTGAATGTGTTATGAACGTTTCTCTCGTTGGTTAACTATTAGATTTATTATGATATTCAAATGATTCTAATAGCACCAATTTCTCTTTCCCCCATTCTCTCTGTTCATATTATAAGCATTGTTAATTTGCTCTAACAACTCAATGAATCTAGGCACTGGTCTACATAAGGAATAATAAGAGTTGTTGTCTTTTCTTGGTCATTTTAATATAAGTAGGGTATAACTAAAATATGGAGTGCTTAAACTTGAAATATCTTAAGTTTTTCACTAGGGGTTTCCTTACCCATTTTGGTTTCTTTTTATCATAGCAAATATATCTTTTACTAGAATAAAGAGGCAGGTTGACCAGATCTTGTAATATCTTGTTGTTTTCAAAAAAAAATTATAGTATAATAATCGAATCATATGGATGCAAGAAATTTTTCCAACATGTCCACAAGGAAAAACAACCAACAGAAACCACACATGGGGAAAATTCCACACTCACCACCATTGAGCGATGCTCCCACGAGAGAGGATGGAACATATGGTTGAGCCATGATTCGCTCGTTTTAGGGATTGGATCATGGTTTACCTACTTCGACTTGGGCATTTCACCTAAAATCCTGCTTCTTGATTTGCAAAGCTCTCTGTGGGTGTTGTGCTTTATATACTACCATGAGGGCCATCGTGGGATACATGTGGGATAATGGCTCAAGACTCTCGTAGTGTTGCTCAAGGTATTTTTAGAAATTTTTATTTGATAAATTATGAGACTAGGTAGTATGGGAGGAGCAAAATTATGGATCCTAGAATTAACATGGGGCCCACAAGGGAAAACAACCAACATAAACCACACATGGGAAAAATTCCACACTCACCACCATTGAGCGATGCTCCCACGAGAGAGGATGAAGCATATGGTTGGGCTATGAATCACTTGTTTGAGGGGCTGGGTCATCACCTACTTCCACTTGGACATTATACCCAAAATCCTACTTCCCGATTTGCAAAACTCTATGTGGATGTTGTGCTTTATATACCACCATAAGGGCCATCGTGGGATACATGTGGGATAATGGCTCAAGACTCTTACAACGTTGCTCAAGGTATTTTTAGAATTTTTTATTTGAGAAATTATGAGACTGGGTAGTATAGGAGGAGCAAAATAATGGACCCTAGAATTAACATGGGGCCCACAAGGGAAAACAACCAACGAAAACCACACATGGGGAAAATTCCACACTCACCACCATTGAGCGATGCTCCCATAGGAGAGGATGGAGCATATGGTTGGGCCATGATTCACTCGTTTGAGGGGATGGGTCATGGTTCACCTAATTCTACTTGGGCATTTCATCCAAATCTTGCTTCCCTATTTGTAAAGCTCTATGTGGATGTTGTGCTTTATATACCACCATAAGGGCCATCATGTCCACATGTGGGATAATGACTCAAGACTCTCACAACATTGCTTAAGATATTTTTAGAGTTTTTTATTTGAGAAATTATGAGACTTGGCAGTACGGGAGGATCAAAATGATGGATCCTATAATTAACATGGGGCCCACAAGAGAAAACAACCAACGAAAACCACACATAGGGAAAATTCCACAATCACCACCATTGAGCAATGCTCCTACGGGAGAGGATGGAGCATATGGTTGGGCCATGATTCGCTTGTTTGAGGGGTTGTGTCATGGTTCACCTACTTCCACTTGGGTATTTCACCCAAAATCTTGCTTCCCGATTTACAAAGCTCTATGTGGGTGTTGTGCTTTATATACCATCATAAGGGCCATCGTGGGATAATGGCTGAAGACTCTCACAACATTGCTTAAGGTATGCTTAGAATTTTTTATTTGAAAAATTATGAGACTAGGTAGTACGGGAGGAGCAAAATAATGGACCCTAGAATTAACATGGGGCCCACAAGGGAAAATAGCCAACGAAAACCACACATGGAGAAAATTCCACACTCACCACCATTGAGTGATGCTCCCATAGGAGAGGATGAAGAATATGGTTAGGCCATGATTCGTTAGTTTGAGGGGTTGGGTCATGGTTCACCTACTTCCACTTGGGAATTTCACCCAAAATCTTGCTTTGATATTTGCAAATCTCTATGTGGATTTTGTGCTTTATATACCACCATAAGGGCCATCATGGGACACATGTGGGATAATGGCTCAAGACTCTCACAACATTACTCAAGGTATTTTTAGAATTTTTTATTTGAAAAATTATGAGATTGGGCAGTACGGGAGGAGCAAAATTATGGACCCTAGAATTAACATGGGGCCCACAAGGGAAAACATCCAACGGAAACCACACATGGAGAAAATTCCACACTCACCACAATTGATTGATGCTCCCATGGGAGAGGATGGAGCATATGGTTGGGCCATGTTTCACTCATTTGAGGGGCTAGATCATTGTTTACCTACTTTCACTTGGGTATTTCACCCAAAATCCTGCTTCCTGATTTGCAAAGCTCTATGTGGGTGTTGTACTTTATATACCACCATAAGGGCCATCGTGAGACACATGTGAGATAATATCTCAAGACTCTCATAGCATTGTGTATTTTTAGAATTTTTTATTTGAGAAATTATGAGACTAGGAAGTATGGGAGGAGCAAAATAATGGACCCTAGAATTAACATGGGACCCACAAGGGAAAACAACCAACAAAAACCACACATGGGGAAAATTCCACACTCACCACCATTGATCAATGCTCCCATAGGAGAGGATGGAGCATATGGTTGGGCCATGATTCACTCGTTTAAGGGACTGGATCATGGTTCACCTACTTCCACTTGGGAATTTCACCCAAAATCCTACTTGCTGATTTGCAAAGCTCTATGTGGGTGTTGTGCTTTATATACCACCATAAGGGCCATCATGGGATACATGTGGGATAATGGCTCAAGACTCTAGTAGCATTGCTCAAGGTATTTTTAGAAATTTTTATTTGAGAAATTATGAGACTGGGCTGTACGAGAGGAGTAAAATTACATGGGGTCCAAAAGGGAAAATAGCCAATGAAAACCACACATGGGGAAAATTCCACACTCACCACCATTGAGTGATGCTCCCATGGGAGAGGATGGAGCTTATGGTTGGGCCATGATTCTCTCGTTTGAGGGGTTAAGTCATGGTTCATCTACTTCCACTTGAGTATTTCACCCAAAATTTTGCTTCACGATTTGCAAAGCTCTATGTGGGTGAAATTTTTTAATAATAAAAAAAGACACACCCACCCACGATGTGGTTTGAAATTTAGACCTCTCAAAGAAGAGCCAAAGCATGAACCATTGCTTTTTTCCCTTGTAACTTAGACCTCTCAAAGAAGAGCCAAAGCATGAATTGTTGCTTTGTACCCTTACAACTTAGACCTCTCAAAGAAGAGCCAAAGCATGAACCGTTGCTTTATCCCCCTGCAACTTTTTAATATTTCGAATATCAACTCTATTCAAATCAAATTTTGATTGATATGCCAACAAGCACTAATAGTCAAATTGGAAAGCAATAGTCAATTTATCCATGCAAAATATGACTAGTCAAACCACCCTACGTATTCGCTCATGAGCAGCCTAGGTCCTCCCTTGGAGGATTGCCCTCTCCTCTCCAACTCACCTACAACACCTGTATACGTGGGACGGTTTAACTAGTTGTATTCTGCATGGATAAATTGACCATTACTTATCGATTTGACTATTAGTGCCCATTGACCTATTAATCAAAATTTGATTTGAACAGAGTTGATATTCAAAATTTTAAAATTATGCAGCACCAATTACAACAGGACAATGGAAGAAATTTCCACAACTTTGGTTTTGAGAATTTGAGAAAGGGTTTTACCCCATCTATTCAGAAGTAGCAAGGGCAAAAAAAACAAAAAATAACCCCTTGGTCTGTAATTTTCAGCCCATAGGATTTTGGTCATCGATATTTTTATTGGAAATCTGTTTGGGCTATGGATGGCAAAATCACAAATCTTGTTGTCCATAATTTTTCCTCCAAATAACTTACCTATAATAAAATTGAGGCCCTTAGCTTGGGTTTAAAGTTCCTCCCTATTCCTCCTCCCATGGTCAAAGACGTTCTAAAACAAGAGTTTTCAAAATTTTGTAGATGTCTTCCTCTTGAATGGTTCTTTGGACCGAGAGGTGGCCCTCTAAAACTGCTTAAGCCCATTGACCTTTTCTGTGTTTCCAACCCAAGTTTTAATCCCTCACTATTTTATAAGCCTTTGGAAGAAATTATTGGCATGGGTGAAAGTTTCCTTAATAACAAATTATCTGCTACTAATCCCACCTACCAACGTGCTTTTCCATCCCACATCTAGTCTGCCATTTGTTCCCTTGCCAATGACAAATCCATTGTCATTAGGCCTACAAAAAAAAATTTGGGTGTTTGTATTTTATCCATGGACTGGTACATTTTAGAAGGCTTTTTCGTGTTTCCCCTAGCAGGATATTTTTATCAACTCCAAGACTTGCTTGATTGGGCTTTTAGGAGAAATATGCTTTAAAAAACCACATGAAATTTATGCTCCAAGTAACACCATCCTCTATCAAAGTGTATGTCTTTTACCTGCTCCCAAAAATCCACAAGCCCAGGCTTTTCGATCAACCCATATGTTCCTACTGTGGTTTCATTCTTGAATCTACCTCCAAATGGCTTCATCATATGCTCTTGCCAATTTTGTTGAAGCAAAAAACCCATCTCTTGGATTCCATATCTCTAATTAAATATTTGCATGATCGTACTTTTCCTCAGGATATCATTATTTTCTCTTTTGATGTTGAAAGCCTCTATCCCAACATCCCCACCTCTCAAGGATTGGTAGTCATCCATTATTTTTTAAGGAACGGATTTGATTCGACCAAGACAAACTTTGTGGTAAGGCTTGTAGAGATAGTGTTAACACAAAACTGCTTGGAATTCAAAGGGAAAACATATAGGCAGATAAGAGGAGTAGCCATGGAAAGTAATTTTGTTATGGTTTATGCTTGTTTATTTCTTTATTGTCTAGAGGAACAGGTATTTAATAATATTGTTGTGGAAAATATTTTATTTTATAAAATATACATTGATGATGCCATTGGAGTTTGGCATGGCCCTAAGGAGGATCTTAATGGTTTTCTTGCTTCCTATGATTCCTTCTATGACAGTCTTAAAACTACTTCCTTTATTTTTTATTTTGAAGTAACACTTCTGGATATTACATTTTTTAAGGGACCTGATTGCTCAGACTGGAATTCTTTGTACCAAATTGTTTCAAAAGCCAATGAATGCCTACAAATACATCCCTGCTTCCTCTCATCATCTAGTTTATTAGAAAAAGACCTTTATCATGAGTGAACTCAATAAATTTTTGGTTAAAGAAAGCTCTAGGGATGGATTTATTTTTTTTTTAAAATAAATAGTTGCTTCCTCTAGGGATGGATTTATTTTTGTTAAAAAATAATTTTTTTTATAGACTTAGAGCTAGGGGATATCAAATTCATTTTCTCTTGCCTTTGTTTGAGAAAGTTAAATTTGATGGTAGACCTTCACTTTTGGCCAGAGTTTTGGAGTGAGCAACATGTAGGCATGGAACCAAAATAAAAACAATTCCTCTTATTTTGAAGTTGGACAACTGCAATTTTGTTAGAGATCTTCGAATTGGCACAGATATTATTTCTTCAATGTTTAAAAAATGAAGAAAAGATAGAGAGCTCAAACACATTGCTTAAGGCATCATTTGTTGGAGGAACAAAAAGTCCTTGAGAGCTTATCTTTGTAAAAATAAAATTTCTTAAAACATGTTTTATCCGCTATGTATCTTGCATTTTTAATGCATTTTTTATGTAATTTTTAATGCATTTTTTAATGCAAGGGTGGGTAATTTTTCTTGGGGCATGAGCCTGGGTTTATCGTTTGGTCTATAAACCTGCGGTATTTATTGTTTTATATGGATTTAAAAAAGATTTTTTTTATCCCTCATGTAATACATTATGGCTCCCCACTAGAGTTAGGATTTTATAAAAAAAAATTTGTACTTCTTCTAAACTCACACTCCGCTGATGAGACCCATAGGTCGAAACGCGTTCGGAGTTTTGATGTTGTATTACTTCTTCTTTTCAAAATAAAATTCAATATAGTGTCTTTTGTTCCTTTCCTAACTCGTGTTAATATTTTTTTCTATTTTTTAAAACGTATTTTTTTTCAGTATTATGCTCTTCACTTACCATGTAATACGATGTGGTAAATCATAAATCCTGCAGCACTAGAAGTATGCTCTTCACTTGCGCATCTGCGATCTGGTGAATAGAAAACTAGTCTACGTTTTTAGGGTACTGCTTCACCATGTTTCTTTTTTTATTGAAGAGTAGAATAGTCTTGTTACATTATTTGAACAAGAATTCTTCATTGTATTAATACTTTTTACAGAGTTTAATGGCATTATACCAACTCTGCATGTAAATCCTTTTAAAATTAATACAATTTTGGGTTTCATTTCTGTCAACTCGTTGTCTTCAGTTTTATTTGTAGCTTCATGATATATTACATTATTTGAATATGTTATGAATGTTTCTTTCGTTGGTTAACTATTATATTTATTATGATATTTGAATGAGTTTAATAGCACCAATTTCTTCTTTCCCCCATTCTCTCTATTCATTTGAAAGCATTGTTAAAATTTGCTATAGCAGCCCAATGAATCTAGGCACTGATCTACACATAAGACATAATTAAAGTTTTTATCTTTGCTTGGTCAATTTTATAGAAGTAGTTTATAACTAAAATCTGGAAGTGCATAAAATTGTAAAATCTTTAAGTTTACCACTGGGGTTTCCTTACCCATTTTGGTCTCCTTAAATCTAAGAATAAATATTTTACCAAAATAAATAGGCAGGTTGATCAGATCCTATAATAGCTCATTGGTTTCAAATAAATTCTTGCAGCATGATAGCCCGATCCTATGGATGCAAGAATTTGTTCCAACAGGGCCTCTACATCCTTACGAAGAAAACTTCCTCCCATGGAAGACAGATAATGAAAGTGAGATTTTGTGGATTCGTGGGTCATCGAGAGAAAGTATTAATTTTCCTGGTTGGTAGGGGATTCAAAGGATAGATTGTTTTGTGGCATTTTAAGCTTTCCCCTTCTAAAGCCTATTATAGATGAATTTAAACCTCAAAAAGAAAAAAAGTCTCAACCTTTATGAAAAGAAAAGGGTAGAATACTATTCAGTATACATGAAGGTTTTTGAAATATGAAAATAACCTTTGAACCTAAGCCTTACAGAGAGGGAAGGGTGAGCGGGGTTTTTTTTCAAAATTTTCACCCTACACCTCTAGCTTGAACCCATGGAGATTGAATTTGATAGAAGTAATGCCTACTGTAGGAGACGGATTTGCTACTCAAATGCTTTCAGTAGTTCTTCCATACCCAAGTGGTTTTTCACTGATCTCCCACCTCACTTTTATAAGGCAAGGAGTTCCCATTTAAAATCTTGGGCTCTCCTTGGGTTTTTTAAAGGGCCTCTCCTCTCTAAAAAAAATGAGGTTCACCCCGGGAATTAAAGAGAGCCTCCCCTTGAGGGAATTTTAAAGGGGTTAACTCGAGAGGAACCAGAGCTCTCCATCCTTTTTGAAAAGAGAGAAGCATGGACAACACTTTTCCATATATAGATTTTATGCTTGAAATTCAAATTCCTTCAATCCCATTAGGATTTTATGCTTGAAAAAGGATGGATCTTTTTTTGATAGTCTAGAGTGAAAGGATAGAGGAAAAAATACCTATCTCATCTACTTGCATTAGTTGTTGAAAGAAAAAGGTCCCACTCAGATTCTTTACCATGATTTTTAGAGTGCTTAGAGAGAATAATTTTTTTTGGGCTAGGTTGTTAATTTGTAGATGACTGATTGATGAGGGATAAAGGCACAATCATAGAGAACAGATTCCTTATATTGCAACTTCAACTAGGGCATGGGCGGTCTAGAGTGATAGGCCCTTTTCTTCTATCTCATTACAACCTCTCCTCTCTAAAAAATAGCTCTCTATTTAAAAATGGGGGCACTTTCCCCCTTGATTTTTAAAGGCTAGAGGGAAAAATGAATGGTTTATTTGTAGATGATCTAGAACTAGGGATAACGAATCAATCCCATAAATCATATTCTTCACCCCCCTACCATCAAGCTTTCTTTTATCTTGTTATTTATGATATCCAAGGGGATTCTAATTCCATAAAGATGCAAGAACCCAAATAATAGAATCATGCCCTTAAAAGGGGATTCTAATTCCAAAACACAACCCGAAGAGGTCGCAATAATAGGAAGACCCACAAAGAGCAAGGGGAAAGAGTCAACACCAATGCCGTAACATGATTAATTTAATATAGAGGACCTATTTTTAAGAGGATAAGAGCAGGAGTAAGCACAAATTCTACCATACAAATGTAAATTTTTGGATCGAAAACAATGGAATAACTTGACTCTATCAATCTCCATGTGACTGCCTCTAAATAGAACCTTGCAACCAGTAATCGAAGGTAGAGGGGGACCAGACCATGATTATCCCAAGGTTTCTATGTAGAGTCAATCCATGTAGAACCAAAGGAGTGTGTGGTGGGCCATAGGGAAAGTAAGGTGGATCGGGCTTGAATGACTAGACAGAGTCGAAGAGAAGTGAGAAGGGCAGGATAAACTTTTAGTTTTGGATTTGTATGAATGGTGGAGCAAAGTGATCTATAAAATTAATGAGATGACATGGAAAGATTATATGGAGTAGAGAGCTACTAAAAGTTCTTCATTGGTCTCTAGTTTGATATTCCCTAGGGAACGTCAATGGGACCAAAGAGAAAGAGTGCTACCCAGATCCTTATTTTATTAAGGTCTTCTTGAGCAAAGAAACAATGTCCAGATCTAGAGGAGAGAGCCCTTTTAAAATAGAGAGGGTATGCTAGTGCTCGAGAAAGGGAATTTCTACCTATCCAGGGGTGTTTTATGATCTCTAATTCATTTTCTACAACTGGATTTCTATGGGTCAGAAAGGGCCTCTCTAAAACTTTAAGGAGCACTTTTGGTTTTTGTCCTCTCCAAAAACTCCACTCCAAAAGTGGTCTGGTTGCAAAAAATCTTGATTTGTAGGGTACACGCTTTAAAAGTGCTTGTTGGATGATGCCCAAAATATCGTATACTAAGAAAGAGGTCCACTATTTCCTTGAACAGAGAAATAAAATGAAAGAACCTCATAATTGTATGGTTAATTCCTATATCTCTAGTTTCTGGTCAAATCAATTCTCTTTTTCTACTTATACGAACTATTATACATGAGGGGGGTCTTTCTAGGATCTCTATCCTCATTTAAAGTTAGTGATAAATTTTAAATTAAAGGATCGTTTAAAACAACCTCATGCCTGAATTAGATGCTCTTTATTGATCCTTGAATGGTTGGATTATGGTGCTTGTATTTCTTTTAGTATATCAAATCGATAATATGGGTATGGATCGTAACTTTGAATCTAGGAAGTGTGTTATATCTTTGGCCTCTAAAGGTGAATTTATTGTGTACATAATTTGATGCTTGATTTATGACTAACCCTACTCTGATATGATTGGTTGGTGTTTTTGAATACGAGGGCTTGAAAATGAGAATATCCCAAGACGCCATTCTCACCTCACCTTACAGGGAAGGGAAGGGAATGGATCAAAAAGTGAGAATAATGATGAAAGATCATTTCTAAGTTCTGATGGTCCTTCAAATGAGATTTTTGATGCTTCCCCATAAATGAATCGAGGCCCATTTCTTTCCTCTCTAAGTAAGAAAATAATGAGCTATCGAATGAGATTTTTAGTGCTTCCATACCATTGAATCAAGGCTCAACCTTTTGGGTCTTGAATATGGGGTCCTATCGACCTCTCACATGAACCATGCCAAGTATTGGTCCATTCCCCGGAGAGACCCCCTCAATTGGGGAGAAGGTTTAGTAGGGATATGTTAGAGCCAAAATTAACTCAACATCAAAAACCCCTAAATTTGAAATTTTTGGTCTTAATTTTTTCACCCAAATTGTTGGTCTCTGTTGCATCCAAATTAATGAACAGTTGGTCTTCTAAATTTTGTCACATAATAATGATCATGAAGATATCTTAACCACTAAAGAAGAAAATATTTGATGGTCAAAAGGTAAAAATTTCACTAAGTAAATTGGTTAAATTAGATTTAAGTCATAGCCAAAAATCTTTATGAAGCCACTGTTGATAATTTCCTCTATTATTAAAAGAACTCATAAATTCGAGGAAATAAAATTTGCACTAAGAAAGTCCCTCTAGTCATTTGGTCCCTAAGAAAAATTAAATAAAGCATTCGATATGGGACACACTAAACACATTTTAGGACACAAATCTAATTCTTAAATGAGATAATAATATTGCCTTCTTTGTGTGTTTATTTATTGTTTGGGTAATCGACCTAAGATCCTTGATCTGGGACCAAACCCTAACCCTATTTTTTCAAATAAATGTAGGAAATGTAGATAGATTATCTATAGCAATAGCTGTAGATATTGAAAGAACAGGTCTGTACTTGGGAGGCCAAATACAAGGAAGAGTAGGCTCTTTTTCAAGAGTCCTGAAAAGTAGCTACAAAAAAATTGTAGAAACTATATCAAACCATCCATCAACTGCCAGACAATATAAAAATTGTAGATATAGGCCCAAAAAACTAAGGCTAGATGGCCATCTAGGGTAGAAGGGGTGGTGCATCTGACTGGGCTATGGAAGTGCCCACTAACTCTCCAAATTTTGAGGAGAAAATAGTCTCCTTTGGCTCTTTTTGGTCAGATGCAAGAAATTCCAACCAAGAAGCTGAGGTAGGGTACCAATCAGTGGATTTTGCTAGAAATATGTCTGCATGGAGGAGCCCTAATTATTGGGCAAGGACCGCTACAATTATTATTAAAAGTGTAGATGAAGAGTCATCCCTGAAATCACATGTAGAAGTAGAGCAGAAAATAAATGAAGCAATGGAGGTTGAATAACCCCATTCACCAACTTACTCTACAGAACAAGGGTGATCAGGGTCTTGAAATTGATATGGGATAGTCCCCAAAATTGTCCTCCTTTGCAGATACAAAAGTAAACCAAGAGGATGAAATTGAGGTTGAAGAGCCTCAACTTTTAGAAAAATTTACAAAGGAAGACAGAAGACAAGAAGATGAAATTGAGGCTAAAGAGTCTTAGATTTTAGATAAGGCCATAGAGGAGGATCAAGGGGTTGTAAAATCCTAATATTTTACTCATTCTACAGACCAAGAACCAAAAGGAGATGCAGGGACTGAGCTTAAATAACTTCAAGTAAAAAAAGAAACTCCAGCAACTACAGTAGAAACTCTAGTAGCAAAAATAACAGAAGAGGGAAATCCCCCTATTTTGGATATACCTACAGGCATTGCAAGACAACCCAAAAAGTTGAGATCAAAGAGAAAGGCTATAAGGTCTCAACAAAGTCCCAAGACCAAAGAAAGGACTACACAATTAAAGGAATTGGGTATGAATTTTGATAAATAATGGGCAGAGACTTTGAAGCTGTTTGATGAGCAGAGATAGAAGTTTGAACAGCTCAAGGTGGATATCAAAGTAGATAAAAAGGAATGCAGGAAAAAGGAGAAAAGAGGCTAGAGAGGTATCCAAAACTCCTCGGCCAAAAATTAAAGTTTCTCGACTACCGTAGTTCTGGGATTTGTATGGGTCAATAGGTGATCAACCTTCATAAATGAAGGCATATTTCATGAATATGGGACTGATAGGTCATGTACCACCTATAGATCAAGCAACAAGTAGCAAATCTCCTCTGGTGGAAGAAGTAGATTCTGAGGATGATGCTAAACTTGACCCAACAGTGGCTAGTTTTCCCAAGGTCAAGGTTGTTGAGAAATGTAGCATCTTGTTTGGTGATGAATCTGCAATACCAGTGGGAGAACGTTTACCCCTTCACCATGAATAATAGAATATGTATGAGCCCACATTGTAGAAGGATAGCTCCACTTTTACTTTCTACTATTTGAAAATTGAGAAAGGAAAGAAAGCATGGACAAAGGAATAGCCAGGTGAAAGAGTAGGACCAAGTCAGCCAGTTTGGTGTAGCAAGTGCCAGAGATAGAAGCAATAGGAGGCAACCACTCCCAAAAATCTGAAAGGATGAAAACCCAAGGATAAGGCAAAAGCCAAGGCCGCTGCAAAGAAAAGAAAGAAATAATCAGGCCCTAGTGGAAGATTGTGAATGAAACTGGTAATTACCAGTATTATGTGGCACAAGGACATGCCAACCCTTAAGCATGGGGGATGATGAGCCTTGAAAATGTTAATTTTTTGTACAAATGTTATATATATATATATATATTGTAGCATTTATTTTAATAGAAATATGTATTTTATGCAAATTTTATATGTATTTAACATTAGATTACATATGTTGTCTAATATTTGTTTTTGAGTGGATTATGTGTAAATGTAGTGGATTTTATGATATTTTGGCATGTTTAAATTGAGGTCCCACTTGGACCTGGCACTTTCCATTTATGATAAAAAATTGAAGGTAAAAATATATGCAACAAAATGGTGATAAAGCACTAACTCACTCGCCCAACTCCCCTTTAGGCACCCAACTCCCCTTTAGGCACCCAAATCCCATTTTGTGCTTAACTTTCGACCACCCGATTCCCATTTGGTGCTTGAATATGAGGTGACTAATTCTCATTAGGTGCCTAACTCCCATTTTGGCACTTGCTTATCGACTTCTAGAGATAAGGTGCATGATTCACATTAACGCTAAATTACAACGCGATACCCTATTATTGGAAAAATAGAAATGAGATTTCAGCGATGAATGCAGACGTGATTTCAATGATGGATGCAGACCAAAGATAATGTCAATGACCATATGTCATCTATTTTTCAGTAATCATGTAAAACTTATTGTAATTGGGTAAAGAAAAATATTACACGTATCCTATTTTCATACAGAATATGTCGAATAAATATTGAGTTAATGTTTTACTTTAATCTCCTTTATTCTTGCATATTGTTGTAACAACAAAATCAAAAATCAATTTTCTTTTAGAATGTAATAGGGTATGGCCGCATATCTTATAAATATGTAGGCCACCCCTGAAAAATAGATCCCAGATTTTCTCTGTAAATTCTTGCTACACATTTCAATAAAATACATTTGAGTTTTCTAATCAAATTCAACTAGCATCCGGTGTATGACTTAACGTGGGTGAAATCTATTGGAAGCGTGGGCCCACTCTCAAAAGTATTCCTCCCTTATTTTCCTTTTTTTCTATCATTTTATTTTATTTTACTATTTTCCGTAGTTTAATTTAAAGCTACAATTTCCCTTGTTTTCTATCAATTTCCAATAAGTGTGTAGTTTTGATTTTAAAGCATTTCAGTTATTTCTTTGATAGTGCAAATTAGATTAAGTGGTTTGGAAGATGAAAAAGAACTCCAAAGAAAAAATAACACCTCTCCCAAACCATAGGATCTAAGGGACTCATTTGATTAAAGGGATATTACAAGCATCCACTGTGCAAGGTTACTCACAAGTTTACGAGCTATCATGGGTTGAAAAATTAAATGGAGGTAATGATTTGAACTATAGAAAACTAACCAATATTTTACCCAACACTTGCCACTTTTCAAAGGGTAGTATTAAGTATCTTCTCTGATATGATTGGAGAAACTATGGAAGTATTTATGGATGACTTCACAATTTATGGTAAAAATTTTGAGGAAGCCACAATACATTTGGAAAGAGTGCTTCATCAGTGTAAGGAAAGCCCTAAGTAATGAAAAATATTTTATGTTAATGTAGGAGGGGAGAGTATTAGGACATCATATTTCTGGATATGGGATAAAGGTATAAAAAGAAAATTGAGGTAGTAAAAAATTGCCCACTCCTAAAACTCAGAAAGATGTTCAGAGTTTCCTTGGCTCTGCTAGATACTATAGAATGCTTATATCAAATTTCAGTAGAATTTCTAAACCTTTGACCACATTATTGTTAAAATACATAGATTTTTTTTGGACAGATGAATGTGAATAGACATTTCAAACTTTGAAGGAGAAACTTACCACTGCTCTAGTATTGAGAGGTCCAAATTGGACCATTCCCTTTCACATATATGCATATGCATCCAATAATGCGATAGGGACAATACTAGGACAAAAATATGGTGAAGAATTTTATGCTATTTATTATGTCAGTTTACATCTTACAGGTGCTGAGTTTAACTACACTATCACAGAAAAAGAGTTTCTTGTAGTAGTTCATGCTATTAACAAATTTTACCATTATATTATAGGTTACAAGGTTTTTGTGCATACTGATCACTCAGCCATTAGATACGTGGTGAACAAACTTGCAATTAGTGGCATAATTATTATATGGCTTCTACATTTGCAAGAATTTGATATTACAATTGTTGAAAAACCAGGTAAAGACAATGTGGTTGTAGATTTTATTTTTAGGTTGACACCTCCAGATCATACAACCATAAAAGATCAATTTCCAAATGAGCATCTCTTTGCTCTTGATGAAAAAATACCATGGTATGCAAATATGGCTAATTATTTAGCCATGGGTAAAGTATCCCCTACACTCTCACCATGGATTGATGGTTGCTTGTTTAAAATTGGGTCTGATCAAATCATGAGAAGGTGTGTTGCTGAAAAATATATTGCAAAAATTCTTAAAGCTTACCATGATGAACCTTATGGTGGTCATTTTACAGGTAAAAGAACTACATTTAAAGTATTGCAGGCTAGATATTTCTAGCCTACACTATTTAAGGATGCAGCCAAACATGTGAGTCAAAGTGAACAATGTTAGAGGATGGGCAAACCAACTCTCCGAGATGAAATACCACTTTAACCACATGTGCACATTGAGCCATTTAAAAAATGGGAAATGGATTTTGTAGATCCCATTAATCCACAGTCATTAGGTAAGAGATATATCTTAGTTTACACTATGTGACTAAATGGATTGAAGTGCAGGCATTGCACGATTTCAAGGAAAATATTGTTGTAGAATTCCTATTTGCATTTATCTTCATGTAATTTAGGATTCCAAGAGAGATCACTACTGATCAGGGGCCCTAATTTACTTCAAAGATGATCCAAGAAATAATGCAACAATATAAATTTAGGTACAATAAGACCACTCCTTACCATCCCCAAGAAAATGGGCAAGTAGAAGTCACTAACCATGAATTGGAGAACATTCTCACAAAAATGATGCAACAACATAGGAAAGACTAGGCTATGAGATTACCAGAAGTGGTCTGGGTTTATAGAACCACCTGGAAAACTACCACTAATCTTACATCATTCTAGTTGGTATATGGGAAGAATGCTATGATGCCTATAGAGTTTGAAATCAAAACTCTTAGATTTGTAGTAGACCTTAATTTGAATCTGGATGAAGCATAGAAGGAACATATTTAGCATCTTAATCAACTAGATGAATACCGTCGTGATGCTTTGCATTGAAAGGAAGTCATTCATAAATAAAGAATCCAATGGTATGATCATCGAATTCGGCCAAAGCAGTTCAAGGTGGGAGAATGGTTATTGTTGTATGATTCTTGGTTCCAAGAAAGAAAGGGAAAACTAATGCAGAGTTGGATGGGGCCATATGAGGTGATCAAATTGATCAACAATGGTGTTGTACGTATCAAAACTATTGATGGAAGCAACACTATGTTGATAGTTAATGGTCATTGATTATGACCATATCATGTGCTTGAAAATTATGTGATTGAGTCCAGAATAGGCAGGGGGAGATCCCAATTGATTGAAATTTAAAAAATATTTTTTAGTAATATTTGGACAAATATTTGTCCACATGATCCAAAAACAATTTATTCTTTTATAAGTCCTATATTTTTCTTTCTTTAGTTGTGTTTTTGTTTTGCAGGAAAAATACCCTGAATGCACTTTGAAGGTAGCCTATGAAACCTAGGTCTATCAGGCACAGGATCCATGAACCTACGCATTTCTAGCTTTCTATGAGGTTTATTTTTAGTAGAGTACACTCATCCCCATCCAAAGGAGGATAACCATGCTTGGATCTGTATGCAGGTGTTTACTTCTTCATGGAACGAAATGCCCAAATGCTAGTTAAGTTAATGGATGTTGATTATGTCCTTGAAAGGAGAACACCAAAAGTTTGATCAACCAAAAGTGCTCAAATGTGAACGCATCAGTAAATGTTGACTTTTCAAGAATGGGGAGGCACCTGAATTTTGATGATTCTTGACTCCCATTATTGGAGAGTTTGAATAAATAAAAAAATTATAGATTTGTATATTCCTGATATTTAATGAGTGGGTGCCTGTTTCCCATGTATTGAAGTAAGGCACTTGATTTCCAGTAAAAAGGCACTTGAACTCCATTCTAATAGGTGCCTATTTCCCGTGTATTTAGGTAAGGCGCCTGATTTCCAACAAAAGGACACCTTACTTCTATTCTAATGGGCACCTGTTTCCTGAGTATTGAATTAAGGCACCTAATTTCCAATAAAAAGGTGCCTGAAGTCCATTCTAACAGGTTCATATATCTCGTATATTGAAGTAAAGTACTTGACTTCCTGTGAGAAGGTGCTTGAATTCCATTCTAATAAGCGTTTGCTTCCTATATACATTGAGAAGTGACCGAAGCTATGTCAACATTTTTATCCACGTGATAAAATTCAAACTTCTCATGGATAAAACCATTATTTCATTATAGATTTGTGCACGTTCTAAGACAATCAACAAATGAATTTCGAGGAGGGATGTGTGTCGTCCCACAGAAAAGTATTAGTTTAATATTTTTTCTTGCATGTTTTTTTAGCAGGGAACCTTCGATGAAAAGAAAATTGTAGCACCCAAGGATAATTTCTTTACATGGAAAATACACATGGTATTATTTATTCCAGTAATCATAGTCATCATGAGATAAACCAATTCGTATGTGCCATGAGTGTCTACACATCATGCACATGTGAAACAATATTGAGGTTTGTACTCAATTTTTCATTTTATATGTATATAATTTTCATGAAAAATTTATTTCTATAAATAGTGCCATCACATTACCCATAGACATCCATCCAATCATCATCCCTAAATTTTGCACGTATCCACGTGTCAGTGATCAGTTGGGTAAAGAATCATAACAATGGTGCATTAAAAATTTGACACATGATTTTAACGATCTTTTGCACACATCACCATAATTTTTTTTTAATTATGGTGGCAAAACACCTGATTGCACGGATACAACTGAATAGAGATGATATGTTAAAAGAACCTGTAAGCCAGGGTGAGTTACATAAAAATCCAAAAAGTAAAAAAAAATTGCAAATGAAAATTCACCATGGGCGGAAAATCAACAAACTATCTTCTTAAAAAGAATGAGCCCAAATACCTTTCAGGAATCAATGAAGATGTTCAGAGGCAATTTGAAGTTGCCAAATTGATGGATTACTACCGTATGGTTAGTCAAAACTAGGATGTTGAGGAAATCAAGAAATTGGTAGAATCTTTGAGGGATGAGGTCATTCGAATACGTGGACTAGAAATTCTAGTCATAGAGGCCTACATTGCTATAGTTAATGATCTACCTAAAATAAGGGTCCATGTATACGAATATGATAACCTTGTAGATTGAGCACAAATATTTTTTGGTAACCAATGACATATTTGATGTGTTCTAAACTACCAGGGCATTACCTCATAGCTAGGTTCTTCACTTGCATGGGTAGGTACTCATGACTTAATGTAAATCATTTATAGTTTTTGAATCATCTATTATATTGGGACAAGATTAATGTCTCGTATTACTTAGCATGTACCCTAAAATATGAGGTTAGGTGATATCAGGCAGGGACAACTACTACCCTAACACACCATGGGTTGATTTCAGCCCTAATTAGGCACACAAAGGCATTAATTTAAGAATATTCTACTATTCTAGAGTACCAGGAGATGACAGAGGCACCTTAATCCCATGGTCACTCAGCTTTAGGGGCATCAGAGCCAACCAAGTTGATGCCTACCTCCCATGATGATAAATTAATAGGAGATGTAGCGCAATGTCCATCCCCTATTTATTAGCACTTTAATGAGGGAGTAGGACCAAGCTCGTCAAAACCTGTTCAAGTGATAACCTACCCAAGGACTAGAAGTAAAATAAAAAAAGCATCCTTGATTTTCTCTAATTCATTTAGTAGTGAAGAAGTCATTAGCATGATTGAGGATGGATTCGCAACCCAGGTGCTGTAGAACATGGTTGATGATGAACCTTATCACCTAGAAGTCCAAGAAGGAGATCTGCAAATACAATTACAGATATTGAAGGAGCAAGCCTTCATTTGGGAAGACAAGTACAAAATAGAGCATACTTTCTTTGAGGTGTCTAGAAAGGCTGCTACATAAAAGTAGCTCAATATGTATAACACCATACACCAACTACAGGACATAGTGCAGTGATTGAAATCACAGGTGCAACAAATAAAGGTTGGTCATCTAGCCAAGGTTAATGCTATAGTTTAAACATATTGGGAAATGGAGGTACCTATGAATTCTACAAACTCTGAGGAGAATATTACCTCTTTTATCTAGATTAGGTCAGATGCCAAAAAAGATGCTAGCATAGAAGCTGAGGAAGAGGATCTTTCTAAAGCTTCTGTTAAAATAAATTGTGAAGAGCAAGATCATCGAATTCTACAAATTAGATCCCCCTATGGTAGAAATGGAATATAATGATGTCGAGGAGTTAGTTGGGATACCTATTACTACCTAGTTTGATGGCTAGCTATCATATGACAAAGTAGGAGTGGCATAGTTAGCTAGGAAATCTAAAACACAATAAGGTGCCACTCAGTCGATTGATGACATACAAACCTTTGACCTTGTTGTCCAAAAAAAATTAGAGCAAGGGAAAAGCTATGAAAAGGATCACCCATAAGGATCAATCGATCCCATAGAGGCTATACAATCAACTAGTTAGCCAATGGTTGACCAAACCAAGGTTGAACATATGGACGAATAAACCATGGTTGGTCCAACTAGGAACACATTAGGGGCCCAAGAAAAATAATATGAAGAGTCCTTCAAGGTCTAGGAGATGCCACCCCTATAGAAGGAAGAGGAGGTTGATCCTATAGCTTTTACAACTGAAGTAGCATATCTCTTACCCTTGCACAACCAAAATATTTTTTGAACCTATATGGTTCAAAAGATGGCAATCTCTCAAGAATGAGGGAATATCTGAACAAAATGGGTATATTCAACAAGGATCCAATGATGTCAGCACTAGTTTGAAAGGTCAAGTCTTTACCCTCTAAATATGTAGAGGATAATGATGTAGAAGAAAGTAATGCAAAAAAAAATGTTGCAAAGGACACCATACTTAAACTTGAGGTGGTAAAATTACCAAGGGCCCAAGTGCATGATACATCCCATTATCCACCATGGGACAAGCCTGACTTTTTAGTGGTAGTCTAGCTTACCCCAAATCATTAGTACTCAAAGCAAGCTGATCTGCATTCCATAAGGCTACCACTACATTTATCGGATTTTACGTAGCAGAAGTAGCAGGTAAAAATATGTAGAGTTGAACAAGGCCACATATAGAAGTAGGATCGAATCAACCCCTATGGTGCAGTCCATGAAAGAAGACACCTAAAATAGGTCCCAATCAATCGAAACAGGGTGGCAAACAAAAACGTGATAAGGAAAGGGACTAAGCCACAACCAGGGAAAGAAAACATAGAAATAAAGCATGTTGGTGGGTTGTTGACCAAACAGGGGACTATCAATAAAAAGTGCCATGAAGGCGTGGCAATAGTTAGGCATGGGAGAATGATGAGCACCAAAAATGCTCATATTTTTTTATGTATCAATAATATATTGTGCGACATTATTTTAATAGAATGTAATTTTTATGAAATTTTTATTTATATTTAATTGTGTATATGCTCTAATATGTGTTTTGAATGTAATTGTGTGTAAATTCAATGTTTTTTACTATCTTTATGCATATCTACATTAAGGTCCCATTTGGACCTAGCACTTCATATTTTATGGTGGAAGACTAAGGATAAAAATGACCACAACAAAGAAGTTATGTAAGTTGAAAAGCGCCTGATTTACGACTTTAGGGACAAAGGTGCCTGAATCCAATATTTGGGATCGATATAAGAGTCAAAGGTCCCTAACTTTTGACTTTAGGATCAAAGGTACCTGACTCTCGACTTCTGGGTTGACGGTGTCTAACTCCCAATTTTGAAGTCAACGGTGCTTGATTTCTAGTGATAGGTTGGATGATGTCTGACTCCCGTTGAAATAGAATGTAATAAGAACCATGTTTTCAGAAGAAATAGAATGATGGTTTTCAGCAATATATGCAAATGGAGGACAACATAATAAACTGGAAAAAAAATCCATTTTCCATTAATGATTAAGCAAACATGCAAATTGATTGTATGAAAAAATGGATATCGATTGAGATATATTCTATTCAATAAATAGAACATGCCTAATTTATCCTACGAAGGATAAAATTAGCACGTGTTCGTTGTTTAGGATCATTTTTCATGTGTTTGTTGTAATGACAAGTCTAAAATAGACTTTCTTGGGATAGTTGTGCACTATATAAATGCACAGAAAACCCTTGAAAATAAATCCCCAAATAATTTTTTGTAAAATAAATTTTGAAGCTACAATACAATTTATTCGAGTGTTCATCTCTATTTTTGTAAGCTTTCAGTGTGTGTGAATTAATTTGGGAAGAATATGCTGGAAGCTTGGGCGCACTCTCAATAGTATTCCTTCCCTTTTCTTTATTTATGTAATTTATTTATGCATTATTATTCTCTATTTTCTATCTTTTCTGCAATTTACTTGATTACTATAACTTCCCATGTTTTTCTATATTTTTCTAGTAGGTATATGTTTTTATTCTCTATAATTATTTCTAGTCATTTGTTTGATAATGTAGGATAAATTAATGGTTTGGACAAGAACAAAACGACACCACAAACCACCCCCCCAAACCTTAGGACATAGTGGATTCATCTTGTTGGATTTATAGACATACACTGTGCACGATACTTCATAAAGTTTAGAGCTTTCCCAGGTTTGACAATTTAAATGGAGATAATAAAATCAACTATAGTATAACCAATGTTTTGCCCAAAAAATATGATACGAGATGGATCCCCCCTGGGGTGGTCCATGAGGACTTAGAAAATTTCACGAAAAAGGACTACAACTAATTGGAGTCTAGGATGAATGCTATTTGTCTTGCATCCAGGGGATCTCTAGCTATTTGCCCTTGGTAGCTGTGTAATTGATGGGCTGAATTTATGTTGTAAAAGGGTTCGGGCCCTTTCAAAATCTTTTTTTTACCCTAATAAACAAAATCTCTTGTTATATTATTTTCTCTTAATAAATATTTAAATTGTACTAATGATAATGTAAAATAGTAAAAGTAATTAAATTCTATGAGTCAATGATTTTTATCAACTATTTTGATAAATTTTCAAAAACTAATATTTTATTCATAAAAAACTAAAAATTAGCAAAAATATATTGTACCTAAAAATGGGTAGATTAAAAAAATATATTCATTATTATACACTATAAATAGTGATAACAAAAAATAATCAATTTCTTACACAAACATGTTTGAATACTTTGATCTTTTTTTTTGAGAATATTGTGATCATTTTTTAAATTATTAGTTGACCATTTCTATGCATAAGATATATCTTTTTACATTTGTAAAATTTAATTGATCCCATTGTCTTCTGATGTTTAAGTGTGTAATTCAAACTGGTAATTGAATTAATATATGAAATAATAAAATAATATGTTATTTATTATTACTATATTTTGTGTATTCAATATAAAAATTTAAGATTTCACCTATGGAATAAGTCCCATTGTAAAAACTCTTACTCTAGATGATTTAAGACATTTAAATTATGAAGTATTTTCAATAGGAAAATCTAGGTAACAAAGGAGAAATGTTATTTAAGTAATCCCTAACTAAAATAATGATAACCTCTTTGGGATGTAATTTTTCTAATTAAAATAAAAATGAATAATCTATGGTAGTCATGGCAAGTGTATGATTGACCTCAATATAATGATTCTTAAAATTAAAGAGTTAATATAAGAATTCAAAGAATAGTGGCCAAGGTTTTGAGATATTAATAAGTGTATTGAATAGAAGTGGGGATTGAGTTCACATCATTTAAAAAAAATCTCATTTAAAAAATATTTTTTCATCATATTTTCTAGTTGAAAATCTAGGAAAAAATAATGGATGAAATGCTAGGATTTTAGCCAAGAGTTGGTTTGTATCTAATATCATGAAGTGAGAATTTTTTATGGAGAGTAAAACTTAGAAAGGACCTAATGTGCTTCTTAAGATTTTTAAATATTACCTAAAGGGATAGGCTATAGTAGTCGAGTGCTTGTTGATGGACTACTTGGGTTTGGTTCCCTAGAGGGTTGAGGCCCTCTTGAATTTATCTTTACCTAGTGGGCTAGGGTTTATAGAGGTTTTCTACCCAAAAAAAAAAAAATTATTAAATATTAACATTGAATTATTTGTAAGGAGGCTTTAAAGAGGTATACATCCAAGAGACATCAACTAATAAGGATAATGGGCATGTTATGTATACCGGTATATATATTTCCATGGATATTTAGAAAGTCCATGACTATTAATATTACAAAGAAATTATGAAAATAAGATCAGTAAGTCCATTAAAAAATTATTACATTTTGATTTTGTAATTTGTATAAGATTGGACAAATGGAAATAGATTACAAATTAAAATTTTTGTTCATGAGATAAGCTGAAATATAATGCAAGTGGATAAGAATTTCCCATTACCAAAAATTTTATCAAAGAAAATATCTCTTCCTCATCAAATGGTGAATGCTATTATGCTTCATTCATAGCAAACACTAGAAGAAACGAGGAATGATACAAAATACTAGGAAATGTAGTGTGCAAATCCAAAGTCAAAAGCAAATAAATTAATGAAGAAAGATGTAAATTTTATTTAAAAATCAAAGCAAGTGGAAGATTTTAAGTTTGCTTTAGGTAAATTATATCTAATTTCATGGAATAGTATAAAATCATCTTCTTGCAATAAAATTGAATGCAGTCTATAGATTGTTCGTCATATATTAGGGTTTCTAAGGTACTATAATAAAGAAAACAATATGAAAATATGCATTACACTTTAATATTTCTAGGGAGACAAAAGAAATTAAGTACAATTAAGAATACTACTTGCACAATAATATTTTCAATGTTACATAAAAAAAAAATTGATTATATATCTTAATCTTCATTTTATTTAGAGAAACACAAATCTATAGATGATAAGGTGAATTGTGAATAATATGTGAAAATATAAGATATTGATAAGAATGAAAACACTCATTGAAATAAAAAAAGAAATGCATACTCTCAAACATGGTTGTGCATATTAGTAAATAGGAAAGTAAATAAATAAAATCAGAGGGATATTGAATTAGAAATAAAAATTATATCACAAGCATTAAGAGGAAGTGATTCTAAGACCATAAATAACAACAAAAAATTATATCATGGTTGTTATAGTCTTAATGTTTTTTGATAACATGGATGAAGGGGTTTTGAAAGGTGCTCCAAACATTTTATAAGAGTGTATCAACCAACCAGCTGGAAACAAGGGATAAAGATATCAACATAGCAAACCAAAAATGATCCAAAAAATAGATAAACAACAAAGCTACATAATAGCCAAGTAGGAAAAAGAACAAATTTTCCTAGGGGATCCCTACTATCATGGATCAAAGCCATTTAAAAATACAAATGATCTCCTCAATATTTTATGGTCTATTTTATATAATCCATATGGGAAATCTTCCTACCAAATTTTGCATATTTCTTGAAAAAATCCCAAGTTTGGTAAAATAATTCTGATCTATTTCCCTCCTTGTAGACATGCTTAATCTCATCCATTTCGAGGGTAAAAATCTATCTTTGAATTTTATCAAGTTCGTTTGTGATCGTCTAAGAAGGGACCTAAACATATTTGAGCATATTAATGATATTGAGGAAATCCCCTTCAATAATTACCTTCATGCCATTCAAAATTTTATTTGACAAACCCTTTGAACGAGAGCATGGCCTTCACAAAATGACTGGTCTAATGATATAAATTTTTAGTGAAAGCCAACAAAATCCTCCTATTAGAGTCTCTAGCCAATCCCCCACACTGGCTGGTCCTTGATTCCCTTTAGAAGCTCCATCAAAGTTTAGCTTCAACCAACCAGGAAGAGGAACCAAAGGACCAAAAAGCTCTAAGACATAAAGATAGAAAAGGAGACCTCCATTGAATAATCAGGTCAGACAATAAATTTAGAAAAATCTAAACCACTAATAGTC
>JAQPPZ010005483.1:0-42437 GCA_028583015.1 Wollemia nobilis
CACCTAGAGATCTGCCACCTATTATAGCTATAGGTTTGCATTGAGAGATTAATCTCCATCGTAGCCTGGGGGAAAGAAGAGAGCTCGAAGAGAGGTATCAGGAACTCTTTTCCAATTCACCTACGTATACGGAGCTTCTTGAGTTGAGAGATCCCATTTTATAGCCAGTGCACCAAAAGGATCCAGTTATACTAACATCCCATAGAGAGGATCCGTTTGCACCCGTACCATCCGAACCAGATTTTGGGTATGAAAGCTATGCTTCAAGGATAAGGTTTTGTCTATGTGGTTTTAGAGATCAATTCCATTCCATCAATATGGTATCTATTTATTTGACCATGCCACTACGCAATTCAGGTAGATCATCCAAACAACTGCATCTGAACGTGGATGCTATCAATTGGGATCACGCTAACCCATCGGTTCGGCACGAAGATTTCTTCCTAATGAAGAAATGTTGCAACCATTTAATTGCATCGGGCTATCAGCAACAATGTTTGTCACATCGAGAATACTTCCCAAGGAAGGAACATGTGAACACAGTAGTGACATCCATATGATTTCTATCGTCATTAGCTTGAGGAAGGATCACATATGTCGATGAAAACCTTCGATGTGGATATCAGTAAGATCCCACCAATCCAAGAAGGTTAGATTTGGAGAAAGTCTCACTACGGATTAGCGTGATAGCATCATCCCTCTGCAAATAGATACCTAATCTCTTCGCCCGGACTTAAAAATAATCTTTGGTCTGAATCCCAAAGTGGTTACTCACCAACCTATCGCTAGATCGTCGAAAAAATCTAGTCAAGTAGAAACTCAAAAAAATACATCCAATAGTACCCTTAATGGTGAAAGACGAGTTACAAGCTATTGGATGTAGAGTTAGGTCATGTCCATTGACTATCTAGAATGGGTGTCCAATATGGTTACATAGGAAATCCAAATGGAAGGAATACGTATTTTTATGGATTTTAGAGATCTCAACAAGGCAATACCCAAATATTCATTTATTTTGCCAAATATCGATGCAGTGAGGCATACTTGTAGGTCATAGAAATGCTCTCCCTTATGGACAATTTTTTTGGATACAACTTTGATTCAAATTAAACCGAGAGATCAACATCTGGCAGTGTTCATAACACCATAGGGGACATTTTGCTGGTTATGCCACATTTGGTCTTAAAAATCTGGTGCCACTATCAGCGGGCTATGACATATATATTTTGGCTTCATGCATAAAATATTAGAAGATTATATCGATGACTTACTAGCTAAGTAATTGTTGTGAGAAAGAGCATACGAGGTCTTAAGGAAGGTCTTCAATCACTTGATAGAGCACAATGTCGGGTTGAATCCTAAAAAGTGTGTATTTTTGCATAAATTTAGGTAAACTCTTGGGGTTCATCATTTGTAAATGAGACATCGAAGTAGACCTAACTTAAAGGTCACGACTATTTTAGAGATGCGTCCTCCAACTAATATCAAAAAACTAAGAAGCCTTTAGGGCAAAGTGGAATCCCTTTTAGTGATTCATCGCACAATTATTGGATAAGTGTCAACTCATGAATCAAGTGCTACATAATGGAACGTCCCATTTATTGGGAGAAGTATTTCCAAGTAGCCTTTCTTTGAGATTAAGCAATGCCAGCCGATGTCGCAATCTGGCTCCCACCGAAGACAGATGAGCCTTTTTTTTTGCTATATATCGGCCAGGTGACTTTGTAGTAGGGACCATTGTTAGCCCAAAATAACATGCAAGGTAAAGAGCAAGCCATATATTACACATCGGTCGCACCTTGGTGAGTTATGATTCAAGATCTTCATATGTTGAAAAAATTGTTTAGCAGTAGTGTTCACTACCAGAAATTGTGGCATTACATGCAAATTCACTACAATAATATCGAAACATAATCCCTGCGGTACATGATGAGCAAGACATATTATAACACACGTACTACAAAGTGGATCATGGTATTATAGAATTTGATTTGCAATTACATCACCAAAATTCCATCAAAGGAACAAGTCATAGCTGATCAAATAGCTAAGGCACCTTTGTCCAACGGTAGGCATCTAACCATTGAGCTTCCATATGATGCGTGTTCATAATATTGGAAGCTCCCGAACCCAGGGAACAAAGAATAATGCTTGATATTACATTTTCTTTTACGGTTGAAAGTGTGAGCAAGGGGGGCGTGCAAGAATAGTGTTTTCATGCCACAAGGGCTCCCAATGCCCTTGTCATTTCAAGTTAGACTTTTTCATGCACCAACAATAATGTTGAGTACGAAGCCCTACTTTGGGCCTCCCCGCCGGCCATCACCATGGGTATTAAAATATTGAACATTTTGGTGATTCTCCTCATAGTTAACGGAGGTTAAGGGGCTCTTTCGGTTTGATGTCCCGTACTAAAATTCTACAAAGATCTTGTTGCCACTTATCTGGATAAAATTGAATGGTATGACATTGAGGCCAATCACTCGTTATTCAAATAGGTTCACGGAGACACCTGGCATCTTTAGGGTCCTTGATACCTTAGAATTCATTGGTTGATTTTACTACCATCCATGTTAGAATGCTCTCACAACGGACGAGCGGAGGTGAGCCTTTGATAAAAAAGAAGTCGAGTCAACATGATTTTCATGGAACAACAACAACTGATTGGTTCCATGTAGAGTGAAAAGACTTTCTTAAGAAGGCACCTTAGGATTAGTTGACTTCTCGAGTCCTACGAGTGGTACTACCATTCACCACCTAGGTTATTCCCAGGTATACATTTTCAAAGTTAAATACATAGGAGAAGCGGTTCGTCTTAGCGAGGTCGAGAAGCTAAGGCTTGTCAAAGTTGGATGTTTGAAGATCCAAGACTCCCTAAAGATTGGTATGATCCTAGAGGGATTATCACGTGTCGTAAGATGCACATTTAAATAGAGAGTGACCAATTATATCTTGAGAGGAGACATTTTTGTACCAACATAGGTGCCGAAGGAGTTCTTCTTTGATGTCTTAAGCCCAAAAGTCATAGGGCAATTTCAAAGGCTCCATGTTACGTGCGGTGCATTTCAATGGCTATGGCTTTCTTCAAACACATCCTTTGCATGGGTTATTATTGGCCCACTATGGAGAAGGATTGCAATGTATATGTCAAGAAATGCGTTAAATGTCGAGAATCATGGTAATCTTATGCACTTGCCATCGTAGGCCTTACGACCCATTTAGGCGACTGGTCATTTTCTCAATGGGGAATAGATCGATTGGCAAGATTTCCCCTCCATCGTCGAGGTCCAACATACATTCATTATCACAGCTATGAAATTATTTTACAAAGTGGGTGGAATACATGCCCCTTACAATGACCACTAGAGCTTGCATTGCAAATTTATTCTCAAGCATATCATATGGCATTTTGGGATATCATCCAAAATAATTTTGGATAATGGAACTTCTTTTAAGAACAAAAGTACGGGCTTTATTGTATAAATACCACATTAAACATAGTTTTGGAACTCCATTATCCACAAACAAACGGGAAGGTTGAGGCCTCAAACAAGGACGTGGTGGCCATCTTGAAAAAGATAGTGCTAGAACACCACAAGGGTTGGCATATATAACTTCCCTTACATTATGGGCTTATAGGACTAGCATTAAAGCATATTGGGGCAGTACCATTTAACTAGTATATGGCACTAAGTCTAGTATGCCCTTAGAGTTGGAAATTCCAAAGTCGTGCATCGCATTAGAAAGGGTTAATCGGTGGTGACAACGCCTGACAAGCTCCCTCTATCAATTGATGTTGCTTGATGAACGTGCTTGAATGCCCTCGAGCATATTTGCATTGTCAAGAGTGAAAAGACTACAGTATCAAATTCCACCGGAGAGACTTTGAAGTTAGGGGTATTATCTTTGAAAAGAACCAATAGAACTTGAATTTTCCACCTAACATGTTGATGAGGATCAACAAACATGAACAAAAAAAAAAAAATTGAGTTAAATTAGAATTATTTTCATAATGCCAGCCTAAAGGGCCAGAAATTACAATGCCAAAAATTTTTCAATAGTGGAGTCCAATCCTAGATCGAAGACCATATTTCCATATCCAAAATCCCCATTTAAATCTACCTTCCCTGTGCCGGTGGCTGAAAAAATTTTAGAATTCTACTTTCCCCACTTCCAAATAAGCAGTGACAAAATTTTAAATTCTACTTTTCCACCCAATTAGTGGCTGACAAAATTTTAAATTCTCTTTCCTACCCTATCGGTGGCTAATAAAATTTTAAATTCTACTTTCTTTTGCCTTAGCTGGCGGTTGACAAACACCAAGACCAAAACACTTAGAATTTTGTTTTGTTTTTTTGTTGATGCAAGGTGCTCTCATGTGTTGGATGCTACACATCAGGACACCTAGGGTAAGTTTGAGAGAAGTGACCTCCTTCTTTCTTGCTGGAAGGAAAACCATGGCGGTCAACCTCGGACTTAGACTGACCAAGTCGAGATCTTCTAAGAGGCCTTCCCTTCCATTTCACCGAGATATTCTTCATCCTGCCTATTTCTTTTAATTATGCGATGTAGGTATATAGGATTTCCTCTATCTCTTTTGTCATTGGAGCCGATTTCGGAACACTCCACAACTCTGCAACTGGTTCCTTAAAACTGTCACCTTTATGATACTCTACCAAATCAGAAATATTGAACACATGTGATATGTTCAATCCACTCGGCAACTCCACCTCATATGCATTTCTGAATCTCTTTTCGATGATCCTACATGGTCCAAACTTCTTCATTTTTAGCTTGTTATATGTTTTAGCGGAAACCTTCTCCTTTATCGGGTGCATCATGACTTCATCACCAACCTGGACCTCCTTAAAACTCCTTTTCTAATTAGCCTTTGTCTTGTACGGAGTGTTCATCTTATTGATGTGTTGTTTTACTTCTTCATGCAAATCCTTCGAGTGCTCTACAAAGTTCTCGGTTTCGGACTATTCTTTTCTCCCTTGTCCAACTTCCTCAAATCGGAAAAGAATTTCTTGGACTACTCCCATATACAATCTAGAATGGTGATTTACCAATACTCCTGACGGTCCTATCCGGAATGGCTGGGGCTGTACAAACTCTCCAAGCTTGACAAAATCTAGGTCTTGAGGTACAAACCCTTAAGTTCTTCAAACCCCACAACCTCCCCTCTCATTATTTTCAGCAAACTCTTTTCATCCATCTCCTTAGGGTGACTTCAGTTTATGGTGCACTCCTTCCTTTGTCAAGGAGTAAGTGTTGGCATGTCCATCATGGACTACACGGCAATCAAACTACCATGGTCTTCCCTAACGACCTATGGCAAGCATCCATAGGTAGGATATCACAGGGACCTCATCCTGGTATCTCCCGAGTATTAAACTTGACTAAGCACTATTCACTGACCAATGCCCTATGGTCCTTTTGCAACCACGCAATCCGGTATGGATGTGGGTGTCTCCTCCTCTCTAGCTACAACTTAGTAACCATTTCTTTAGAGACCAAGTTATCTTGATCCCCATTATCTATAATCACATTACAAACCTTACCTAAAATTTTGCACCTTATGCGAAACGAGGCTCTTCCTCTAGTCGGTTCCTTCTTCTCATTCAATAAGGTTCTCCTTGTGACCATAACATCTCCTCTCTCTACCTCCTTAAATTACTCTCATTCAGCTCTTTCATCTACAATAGCAACTCTGGAATTACCAGTTTGGCCTCCTATTTGGCTTCTCTTGGTGCTGTGGACACTCATATGCTTGATGTCCTCCTCCATAGTTGAAGCAGGTTCCGAAACCCTCTTTCTCCATTTCCTCGACTAGATCTACCTCTTCCTCTTGGGTAGTTGTTACGACCATGAGATCTGTAATAATTATCTCCTTATGATCCCGATTCTTGCTAGCTTCTTCTTTCTTCTCATCTCATCCTCCATATTTTCTTCCACCGGTTCTTTCTCCATGAAATCTTCATTTTTGCTTACCCTCAAACCTTCTTTTCAGCTTCTCTTCAATTTTTAGATCAAAATGGTACACATCCTCAATGGTGCTCATCCCTAACCCAGACTCAACTCTTCTTGAATGCGGTTTCTCAACCCATTGATGTAATGGGCTACCTTCTCCTTATTAGCCTCAGAATGGCGGTTCAGATCAAGATCTTGTAGAAATCATTGGTGTATTCTTTGACAAACTTTCCTGACTATCTCAAACTTTGCATCTTCTTGAGCAAATCCAGCTCATAATCTATCGAAATAAACTACCTCTTGACTTTTCCACCATTTGTTCCCATTTGGTGATCCTCTATTTTCCCCTTCTTTTTCTATCAAGTTGTACTCCTTTCCACCGATTCTAGCATGAACCTTTAGTTTGGTCTTAGCAAACTTGGCCCTCTCGGGATCTTCAACCTCCTCATACTCAAATTATTCTTCCAAATCATTGATCTAGTCAATCAACTCCTTTGGATCAAGATTTCCGAATACGTAGAAACCTCCATCTTTGGTCTCTTTCCAATATGAGATATGGATCTGTATAACCTAGCTTGTGTAGGATCTACTACCTCTTCTTCTTCCTCAAATTTGTCCTCTTCTTCTTCAACTTCATCTTCATTTTCATCTTCTCTCCTTGGCTCAAACCCTCTACATAGCTCCTCTTGTAGGGCCTGAAATTGCCTTTGCAATGCTCCGAAATCTTCCTAGGCACCATATTTCTCCCACCACCACGGTTTCTTCGTGGAGGCATTGTCACTCACTTCTCTCACAAACCTTAACCACGAGATCCCGGTTTAAACTACCCCACATTCGGTGATCTATTTACACACTCGGGGAACTCCAGCTACGATACCACTTGATGAGGATCAACAAACATGAACAAAAAAAAAAAAATCCAAGGAGTTAAATTAAATTATTTTCATAATGCCAACAAAAGGCAGAAATTACAATGCCAAACTTGTTCAATAGTGGAGCCCAATCCCGGATCGAGGACCATATTTCTAGATCCAAAATACCCTTTTAAAATCTATCTTCCCCACCGGCGGCGGGTGATAAAATTTTAAATTCTACTTTCTTGGCGGCGGTGACAAAATTTTAAATTCACTTTCCTACCAACTAACGGTGATAAAATTTTAAATTCTACTTTGCCGCCCAACCGGTGGTCGATAAAATTTTAAATTCTACTTTCCCGCCCAACTGGTGGCTGATAAAATTTTAAATTCTACTTTCCCATCTCGGCGGTGACAAACACCAAGGCAAAACACTTAGAATTTGTTTTTTGTTTTTTGTTTTTGTTGATGCAATATTGCTCTGCTACCACTGGATGCTCCTACATCACATGTGAGATAAATTCATGTCTAAATGGCTAGGGCCTTACATCATATCTGAAAATATTGGTCTAGGAACCTATCACATAACTTCGCTAGAGGGTGTAGAAGAGTTTGAGCCTCTCAATATCATCCATATTAAGGCATTATATGCCTGAGAGTGTAGTGAAGGCACCAAAGGCATCTGTAAGCCTTTAGTCAACCCAAAATCCCCTTGGATTTTTTATCAACTGCTCGATCATCCCAAAAGGCCCCACTCTATTTGATTAAGAAGCTTGATCGAGAAAAGGCACCAAGGATTTCTAAAAATCACTTGGTCAACCCAAAGGCTCCAAGAGTTCCTATAGCTTCTTGGTCATCCCCAAAAGGTTCCATGCCCTCTCATTGAGATTTTGGTCAACTAAAAGGTTTCAAAAGTGGCTGTAAAACCTTTTGTCCAATTCAAAAGTCTCTAAGGATTTCCAAAAATTGCTTGGTCAACCCAAAGGCTCCGGGAGTTCCTATAGCTTCTCGGTCATCCCAAAAGGCTCCACGCCCTCTTGCGAGAGTTTGGTCAACTAAAAAGGCTCCAAGGATTTCTAAAATTGTTTGGTCAACCCTAAAAAGCTCCAAGGACATGTACTCATTGTTTGGTCAAATATGAAAGCTCAAAAATCTATAAAAATCAATAAAAATGTGTAAAAGTCCAAAAAAAAAAATTGATAAAGCTTAAAATCCAAAAACATTTGCATTTACATTTTGCATTCACATCATCATATTTCATTTAGGTATTTTTCATCCGTTGCATTCCATAGTAGAGTGTAATGTGTTTATCAAAATTTTACAAACAGTCACACGTTTTTATGACAATCATGCACCCTTGCATTTACCATAATTCATTGCATTCATACACGATACTTATTGTGGAGAAACATATATGTATGTTAAATTTTTCCTGTCTCTCGAGCCATACCTAGTGAGTTCTTCAAATATTGTATAAAGCTTGCTTTGTTGTTATAAACAAGGTCATTAGTTGGGATAGTGCTTCAACATATCGGATATCCCATCACTAAGCAAAAATATATAAAATCCTACTAAGACGAGAGAGGATGAAGCTACGATAGCGGTCTTAGGTATCTAGAGAGATGGGTTTCACGACCGACTTATCTTGCAAATAGTCGATCTAGAAAGGTGTACTTTGGCAAAAGGACAAGAATTTCCCCTATAAATCCCAAAGTCACAAAAGTTAAATCCCAAGTTACAAAGTGCAACAAAAAGTACAAATTTTAAGTTCAAAATGTAAAGTGACATAGTGAATCAAAAGCACTATAAAAATCCCTTGCTCAAAGAAAATGGTAACACGTGGACTAACAGTGATTTTTATCACTACATCTAAGAAAGTAAGAAGGGTGATAACTTGAATCCCTGGATTATCCACCTTCGAAAGCCATAGAGTGATCCCCTGATCACAACAATGGGTTGAAAAAGTCTTGCCTAATTTCGAAGGCGTAGTTCTATTGGATGATCCCCAAATGTAGCAATGGGTTGTAATAGTCCCACCTGCGTTTGGAAGGGTAGCCCTGATCAATTTGCAATATGATCTAGCTCTAGGTACCTAGGATTGTCTAGTTTTATAAGTCTAATGAAACCTAAAACAAGGATGGTACGATCGTATGAGGAACCTTATCTCACATATGGGTTGAAAGAGTCCCGACTAACATACGGGGTATGCTTACTATCTATCTAAAAATACTCACATGCACACATAGGGATAATGAATAGTTGAGTTTGTCATGGCAAAAGCCTTGTCCAATATAAGCCTTGTATAGTTAGTATGTGATTTTTGGAGAATTATACTAGGGTGTTTGAGTCTCAAGGAAAAGCCTAAAAGTACTGTGATAGCAACAAAATACCAAATATCATTAGAATTCGAGAGATATGAGTCATTCACTCATCAGAATGCATTTTTACAAAGCACAATCAAATATATAGGATAGATACCACATGAATATCGAAATGATGTTTAGACGGCCACTGACTATATAGTTCGACAAAGAAGAAATATGCAAAATGACATATTCATTCATTACCATTATACCAATCCATTTTCTCGCATTTCATATATGGGTGATTAATTGATTAAGTTCTTGTAATGAGAATTATCAATTATTTTGCATGATTGTCATATATTAAAAATATGTATGAGGTTTGTAATGAGAATTATCAATTATTAGTGTCATATGTTAAAAATTGATATCACTATTTACATTCATTCCTTATGTTTTAAGTGATTAAAGCATACGGGTTCATTTCCATTAGATTATGATTCTATACATAACGCATTACCATACATTGCATAGCATATCATAATCGCATAAAATATACGCATGCCCACAAAGCAAAAATAAATATACATTAAAAATAAACATCGCATCCATCTACTCATCTAGATCCTTGCATATCATCATAATAAAGTAGAATAGCTATTTAATTCATGACATCCATACATCGCAATCATATAAACATAGCTTTTAAATAAGCATTGCATCCATGTGCATCAAATAAACATAAAATAATAAATAATAAATAAACATGTACACATAATGAGCCATGAAATATCATATCATATATATGTGGGTTCAAACGAGTACATAAGGAGTGCAAAATGCCCGAGGCTACAACTATGTAGGTCCTCGACCTTACACACAAAATAAGAACATCCAAACTATAGCCGATAAGTCATTATAACCCAAATCTATATTACTCCCCCTGTACTAGAGCTCTCACCACCTCCCTCTACACTATGCTCTGGAGCTTGCTCTCCTGGCTGACCTGGCACCTGTGATGGATCCTACTATGGATCCTGCCTGCCTCCAAAGCCTAACGCACCCAGCACATGGGAAACTGGTAACTATAGTAGGCTAGTCCTCTGGATGGAGGTCCCAGATGTCTGCCTTAGATCTCTAATCTTGGCCTGTGACCTTGCTATGTGTGTACTAGAGGACTTGTGCGTCCTCTTAGTCTTGTGAGTCCTGTGACGCAAGCTCGTTGTCGACTACCCTAAGGTCCTAGACGTGGTATGCTGAGACTCTGATGTGAAAGGATCCTCAAGAACCTGTAGCTCATGCATCTCTATATAGCCAACTAGTTGATCAATGTGAGCAAGTTGGGCTACTTGCATCTAATTGGTCCTCATGACCATACTGTGCAGTCATGTCACCTCAGCAATCGGATCTTGTGTAGTTGTTGTACCTATTTTTGGTGCTACAGGAGGCCCCATGATAGCCTGAGGAGGTAGCATAGCCCCCCTCACTACTTTTTTGATATCTTGCTCTACATTTGTTGTAGTTCGCTACACCTATGCCAACTCCAGGGTAGTCTGTAGTCTTTGCACCTGGGCCCCTACATTAGTAGCTCAAGTCGTGAGCTCTTATACCTGGCCCTGCACCTCAGTCAGGTGTCACTCCCTGTCATCCACCTTCACCTCCAGAGTGGTGATGGTGGTATCTCTCTTGTGATACTGAGTATGAAAGCACCCAATATGACTCTGCAAGTTAGCAACCTATGCTAGCAGTCATCCCTCTATGCTATCAAGAGGGACCTCACCCTCCTCTAGAGCATCCTCCTCAGGGTTGATATTCGGTAGGTCCTCAGTGGTGTCCTCTACACCCCAACCACTATTAGTACACTGGCACACCCTACACCCATCAGGAAATGCCTCTACCTCTTCCTCAACTGGCTCTCAGCCCAGAGGCCCTGTCCCATACCATATAAATAGAGACCACCACCCATCATAGTCGAGCATGGTCCTTGCTGTCTCAACCCCTGAATCCTAGAAGTCATCAGGTGCATATCCTAATGGTGGAGGAACTATCATCAGGATATCCCTCTCCAGAGCCATGCATCTATACCTCAAGGGCATATCTGGTAGGTCTTGCACCAGGTCAAACTATCATAGGACATAAGAGAAAAATTGATACTCTTGGACCTTTGGCTTATGCCAGATAAGCCATCTATCTTGGTGGGCCCATCACAGAAACTCGTATGCCTTTGTCCATGTAGGGCAATCCATGTAGGGGTGCTAGACAATGTCCCCTGGCCCAAGTGATGCAAACTAAACTATGTAATGCTTCGTGTCCCTAGCATGAGACCTACTACAGATACCCTCCTTAGCATGAGGCTAGCAGGTGGTGTAACACTAATGATCATCATCTAGGGTAGTGATGCACATAGGTATATCAGTAGGATGCTCAATTAAAATGTGTCACCACCCCCAGATCTATAACAATAGGCTACAACTAATGCCCTTATGGCTTTGCTTCATAATTTGGTACAACTCCCTGTAGATATGGCATAGTAAGGAGCTCCCCCAGGCTAGCAGTAGTGGCTCCTTCGTCAAGCTCTGAAGCACCCTCTAAGTAGGGGCCAACATGTTCTAGGAAATCCTTACGTCCAAGGAGTCTATAAGGACAATCTAAAATATGAGATGCATAAAGAAGACCTCTCAAACAAAGAAGACATCATCTAGAGGTACCAGTCACCGATGTGCACCCCTCCATGGTCTACATAATCACCTGTGTCGATGCTACGATCATTAAAGATGGCAGAAAAAATAGCATCCTTTATCATGTAGGCGGGGAGGAGGAAATGATAGCCTCGCCATCAATGGAATCCTAAAGATCCTATAGACATCCTCAGGAGTGATGGTCATCTCACCGGAGAGGAAGGTAAAATGTGTTGGTTTGCACATTCCGACATCGGGCCAATGCTATGATATAGGCCTGATCTACTCTAATGGTCGGTAGATCCATGAAATAACCAAACTCAACGATTCGGAACTATGCTTGGTCATCATCTGACAAGGCCTCATGGAGAGTCTTCATCAAGTCGGGCTCCCATACTCTAGAAAGTTAACTTTTAAAAAATCAAAAAACATAATGTAAGCTAAATCTAGCTGCGAGCTAAAAAAAAGAAGAAGCAAAAAACATAATGTAAGCTAAATCTAGCTAAGTAGAGCTAAAGAAATTTAAAAATTTCTTAAAAAAAAAAAACTAGCAATTGCAACTCGCCATGCAACTTGTGTCCCAATTTGTAAAATGGGCCAGCAGCTGCACCTTGCGGTCCCCAATTTGAGGGGGCGAAATTGGAGACCACAAGCTAAGAACCTGCGGTTCCCAATTTATGGCAAGGGGAACCACTACTACCGACTATGGTTTAGGAGTGGCACCCATTTCGGGTACCCTCCTAGACCACTTTAAATCCTAAGCTAACCTATACTAGTGGGGTTCATTATCGACGGTTTAATGAGGTTTAATTTTTGCATTTCTTAAAGTGTGGTTCATTTTTCTCGATATTGAGTTCAAGGTCTCGGTTTTGAGTTTCCTTTCCTACACCTTGCCCCTGGCTAGTTGATGGTTGATCGGGATCTGCCATCGGAGTGAGACGAGTGTAATGGTGGTCGAGTTTTAAGGGGGACGTTTTGTATCAAGGAATGTCTTCTCTCTTAGAGCTCTCAATTTTCTAAGGGTTGCAAGAAAATAATGAAAAATTTCAAATGGGATTTCAATTTATAAGTCCTAATCTCTGTGGACCGCAGCTGACACCCATGGTTCCAAAACTAGGGTTTTTCGCTCACAGGACGGACCTACAGTCCCCAAAATTTGGAAGTGTAAGCCACAGACTATACCTGTGGTCCGCAACTAGCAATAAATGCAAAAAAAACCCATCGTGGAAAGGTTTGAAAAGGTAAATTAATGACTCTAGTGGATAAAAATCAAAATACATGATCAAAATTGTAAATATGGTGATGTTACAAGCACGGGGATCAATCCAATAAATGCCAAATTAAACAAAAAATCAAACAATGAAAAACCAAATGCACCTGGATTCAATGATTTATCCTATAAAATTGGCGATTGTAGCAGCTTGCACTCCATGTAATCCAACAAGATGAGTAAATCACAATAAGGACATTTGGGGAAAAATTGTCATTTTTTTTATGACATCCTTTTTAGCAAATCATCGATAATATGATTCAACACAAGTATTCTCGAATTTGTATTATTTTGACTCCCTAAGACAGCTATCATAGCCTGACTACTCCATGGGAGAGAGATGTGCAAATACTACTAGCGTTGTAATCATAAGCTAAACTAGGCCTAGCCAGCATTAAATGTCTCAAATCTAAAGTTGTTTCGGGATCATTCATTATGGTCAAGCAATTTTATCACTTTAGACATTGTCATTACCCTCATCAACTCATAGCTTGAGGGGGTAGTCATAATTCATGTCATAATCAAAATCAACAAAGATCCCTGGAGATCGTAGATCCCTCAATCTTGTCAAAATTGCATTCATCCTTGTGAATCATTGCTAACGACTATCCATAAGCTTCCCCCCCCTGCTTGGGAGCAAAATAGCAAATATGAAATTTTGTTTGTAGCTCTCATCCTTTGGTTATATGCCTAACACCTATTGTAGCACCAAAGCTACAGATCTCGATGACAGTGCAAACTTTTCAAATGTAAGCCTTCCCCATGTTGGAAGCAATTATTCCAAGATGCACGTCCCTTTTCTAGACTTGGGGAATCTAATATTGATGGGACTAATGATCATTATAGAACCCGTGACATCATTCTAGAGTCTATTTTGCTCCAGCATTATTTGATCTCACAATGTGTCTCAAAAGGGGCATATATAGACACCTAAAATAAGTCATGCCTAGGGTGACTACTCATATGGACATGCTACAAAACCATATGAAGGATCTTGGATAGACTCTAAGATAGAGTAGTGGTTCTAACCACTCAATTTAAGCATTCTAGCCTAAGCAATTTGAACGCATCTCGGACACACGATCTCCAGTTGAACCATGATTGACACCTATAGTCTATAGTCTTTACTGTGGCTATGACCTATGGTCTAAACTAGAGTTCATTTAGGCCTTCCATCTAAGCCAAATCGGTTGGAACGGCCAAGAGATCTAGAAGGAGGCAATTGGAGGATGGAAGATTCCAAAGGCTTCCATCCCAACTATCCTAACCAACCTTCTTGGTCTTGGCTTCTCCATGAAGCCACCCCTAGCCCTAGGGCATGCTATAAATACCTCCCTCCAAGGGGATGATAAGAAGAGAGATGATTTTTGTAGCTAAGTGCTCACAAATTATCGAACAATAGCTAACAATCAAGAGAGCAGCGAAGCCCTATCAAATTGCATACTGAGCTTTATGCATTTGAGAGCCCCTTTTGCTATCCATATAAATACCAATTAGCCATGGATGCCCTAGGTGCTTAGGAGAATCAAGAAACACAAATCCAAGAAAATGAAGGCCCTTCACAGTGATTTGATTGCAAAATATATTAGAAGACGACAAAGGAGACCCTTGAACATCAATTCGAACAAGGATGTCAAGCCCTACCCCTAATTCTAAGGAAAAACCCATTAGAGGTCAAACCACAATTGTCATCCATAGTTCAAAAAGTGAAGATCACCCCTCACATCTGTAGTTTGCAATAGGTTAATTATCACCTGACTTACTTTAATTTTGACCACATATATTAGTCATGTTAGTATTTTTATAGGTTTAATTGCATCTTAGGGAAACTACGACCATAGGAATTAGACATTTCATGCGTTGCATTAAGTAGGAGTACATTGGATCTTTTATGTGCTTTATTGCTTCTAATTTGATATTTGATCTATGCATCATTTGCTTATTCATGTCTTGTATGTTTTAGCATAATTATTGATGTAATTAGAATAGCTTAAAGTCTTTCTTTATGCTTTCTTGTTTTACTAGTTTAATGGTATTTACATGAATATTTATTTAAAGGGGCCTCATCATGAGAGGCTATCAATATTTGTAATCGTGTGTTATTGTTTCTTGTTCATAGAGAGATAGGTGCAAAAAGGAGCCTATATCATAATCCTTCCACATCGTGGAGAAGGGGGTTAGCTCTACCCCAAGGTAGTTTGTGAGTAATCATCGAAGCACAATAAGTGCACCTACCCTATTGAGGGCATTGGCAATTGTAACATCTCGTATGGTCTTTCGAGTGACCCTAAGAGGGCATTTTTGTAATCGGAGATCCTTTAAATATTAATACAAGAAACTTTGCATGCGTTGGCTTTTCTTTGTTCAATTTATGTATTTGTGTGGATATGTGTGCTTTTGTGATGGTATAAATCAATACGCATAGCTAGGTGCGTGCTCCATGATTACATAAAAATGACACAAGGATCCATTTGAATGGTCTTACACTTCACATCTTGGATAGATGAACCTGCAAAAGGCAATGCACTTAGCGGTTGATCATCAACTTTGCATTTATGTAGACAAAAAGGGAGCTCACTTTTACAAGAAAAAAAGGTGGCAGATTCTACCTCAATAAACATGGATGAAAAACATAAAATGAGTACATTGAAAGGAATGAGGAATGAGAGAGAATAAATAATATATTCAAAGGTTTCTATCTTTGTGAAGATTGTCCACCAAAAGAATCACCTACAATACCATTCAAAGCTCCAAAATTGCCTCAACATTTGACTAGCAAGAGAAGAGGTTGCTTGCAATCTAAGTTAAAATGTAGAAATAAAAACTCGATTGGGCAAGTAGCGGGACTCGATACAGTGTGGCCTCTTTAGGAGGTACATTATTTCCCTTAGGATACCCAACAACCATATCTAGTATCCTAGGAAGCCAATTTTTTCCCCATTTGTGTTGCATTCCTCTATGAGAGGGATGTGCACAAACCACATTTCATAGTTTTCAATTCATTTTTACATTTTAGTTATCATAGGAATAGGTTTAAAACAAAACACAAAAAAAAAATCAAAAATCATCAACACAAAAATAAAAAATTAAAAAACACAAAAAAAAAATTGTTTTCTTGCTTGTTTTTTTATTTACTATTTTGCATAGTATAGATCATGGTAACAAAATGCAATCAAGCTCAGTAAAGAGCTAGCACTTCTAAACACTCCCAAGGAGACATGCAATATCTCTAATTTAATCTAGAGGACCTTCTCATTCCTGACTAACATCATGGCACACATCGTAACTTGAGTATCTCATATAGAGAATTTGACCTTCAAGAAATCCTCATTTAGGAAGCACTTATAGGTCTTGAGTACGATTAGAAGAAATACATTCCCTATCTAGACACTTTCCTTGATTTCTATAAAAATAATCATCTGCCCATCTTTAGGGACCTAATAGGGTAGTGTTGTGCATTCACATCATGGCTTGTCCTAGAGAACCATTAGAAGCAATGAAAGAGTACATCCCATACCAAGATGACTACTACTAGAATTTCCCAACTGATTATCTATCTATAAATCAAGAACATGATAAATAGGATGCATGTGTTAACCATAATTTTTGTAAATAACCCATGTTAGCTCCTTGCATTCATTATAGATGCAGGGTACCCAAATCCCAATATGTTTTAAGAGACCATTCATTCAATAAAATTGTGTCTCTACACCACCTAATTACCGAGATATCGCATTTAAACTAGAATATGAGGTCAATGTGGCCTATAAGGACCATGTAAAATAATTTATAGATATTACCAAGGGTGAAAGTCCCAACAAGAACATCCATACTAAACAAAACCCATACATATGATCAAATAAACCACACTCATCAATCAATTAGGCAAAACATTAACCAACAACTAGATCAACAATATTTGGAATGACAATGATCATATCAACAATAGTTGAACCAACTATGATTAGACCACCAATAATTAAATTAGCAATGGGTGGACCAACAACGATCACACCTACAAAGGTTGCATCAACAAAGGGTACAACAAGAGCAGTTACAAAAGGCAATGCATGAAAGCGGTACCTACCCTTTGTACTCATAGGATGCAAAAATGCATAAGACACCCTATGGAATATGAAAACCTTCCATCATGGCCAAACCAAAATTGTATGCCTTATGTTTTTATCAAATCAGCCACCCATACATATTCAAAGGTATCAATTGCTTGAACAAAATAGACCATACATTTATCTAGTGGAGTATGATCCCTATGATTAGCTACATCTAGAATATCAAGAACCAATCAACACATACCCTAAATTACCTTATAGGAACGTGTGTGTTGATAACACCCAACCACCTCAAGGGTAGAAGTAAGCAAATGAAATTATTTTACTAGATGCATATGATTTGCTAATAGACCACATTAATTCCTTAGAGAAGTAAACTCCAGATATAGGTTACCATAAACCTAATTTTTGTTAGCTTCACAACCAACCATTTCATCCATCCGTACCATCACCCCCATATCTTGAGTATTTTGAAATGCCAAAATTAGATAAGTTCAAATGAAATAAAGATGCTCAAGAGCATGTCACTCATTTCATGAATGTATGCTTTCATATTTAGGATGATGATGCCCTCATACTAAGAACATTCCTAATAACTCTTGCCGGGGCATGCTCTAGAATGGTATAATCCATCTACCACGACATAGCATCCATTTCTTTGAACAACTTGAAAATGCATTCTTAGAACACTTTTCATTTAGCATTAGGAAAAAGGGCAACATTAACTAACTTGTATAATCTTAGATAATTTGAAGATGATCTAGTCATGGACTATGACAACTTGTGGAGAGCAATAATAACCAAGTTGCCTTTTCACCTTACCATAACAAAGCTTACGGACTATTTTCTAAGTTTTTCGAAGTAAATCTTGTTTTCGATAAAACTCCAATAGTATCGATTCTTTGAAGAAATTCTATCATAGGCTAAGGTCATTCGGGACATTAAGGTGTAGGAAGGTGATATTAAGCTCCGTAAAAAGGAATGGATGAACAAGAATGTAAAGGATGAAATACACAATAGAATGTGGCCCTAGTAAATCAAGTTATCTTGAGTATCATTGGATCCTCAAATAAATCCACAACACTACAACCACCAACTCAACCTAATTACCAGGCTCAGCCTCCACCAACCTAATATCATTCATAATAGAATAAAAAAAAGCTCAATAATGCTAGCCTCCATGATAATACACTCCTTTACTAAAAATATTAGCATCAATTTTCAATCAATTATGTGAGGCATACACAATCAATATCCCTGAGATTAATCCAATAGGTCTGAATCTGAAGAACACAAGCTTATACTGAGAGGGGGGCTGAACAGTATAGCGCCCACATTTTACTTTCTTTCCAAACCAATATCAATTAGTGTCCTAAATTGTAATAACCAAATATAGTAGTGTGCATTAATAACATAGATAACAATAGTAATCAAGTGCATAAATCACCACACACAATTTAGATACAAGATTCAACGTGGTTCCCCCAATGTGGGGTACTCCACAATATAATCTCTTTATAATATTTCACAAAGAAATAGGGATCCATATACCAATAAAAATGATTACTTTGATCTATTCAAAGCTAGGTTGTCCGATCTGCTCATGGGCTCCAATCTTCTTAGCTAGGCTCTCCATTGATCTGCTCACTTAGGCTATCTAATGATCTACTCGACTAGGCTATCCATTGATCTACTCGACTAGGCTCTCCATTGATCTGCTCAGCTAGGATATCTACTAATTTGCCCATCTACGCAATTCACTAATCTACTCAACTAGGCTATCCATTGATCCGCTTTCGGCTAGGTAACCTTGGTGTTGATGTGTTTTATGTTTCTGTCCTATCTCTTTTCTTGCTCACAAATCTACCTCAATGCCTTCTCACAAGGCTCAAACAATCCTGCTCAAATGTTGTCCCAAATATGTCCTCAAAGCCTTCACAAAAGGCTCAAACAATCCTGCTCAAATGTTGTCCCAAATATGTTCTCAAAGCCTTCACAAAAGGCTCAAACAATCTTGCTCAAATGTTGTCCCAAATCTGTTCTCAAAGCCTTCACAAAGGCTCAAAAAATCATGCACAAAAGTTGTCTCAAATCTGTCCAAAAATTCTATCCCAAAATCCTTCCCAAAGGCTCAACCAATGACTCTCAAGTAGCACTCAAATCTCAACCACAAATCAACAAAGGCAAGGCTCAATGATGAACTCAACAATGAATAACAAATGAATGATAACAATACTCAACAATGAATGGCAATGTACTCTTCAATGGATGACAACAATAATCCACAATGATCTCAACAATGTATGACAAATGATCTCTCAAATGGATGACAACAATGCTCAAAAATGTACTCTCAAATGGATAACAATAATGCTCAACAATGTACTCAAATGGATGACAACAATGCTCAATAGGGTACTCTCAAATGTATGACAACAATGCTCAACAAGGTACTCTCAAATGGATGACAAATGATCTCTCAAATGGAAACCTCTCCAAGAAATAACAATGAGGACTTCAACCAACCAAGGACAATCTCCAGAAGTGATAGCAATAGGTTCTCAATAATATCTTCCTTCATGCAATGTCAATAAGCTCTCAAGAAACAAGTACAACTCTCTCAAGCAAAGAGCTCTCAAATAGCCAACAATGATCTCCTCAAATGAAAGATAAATGTATCCACAAGTGACTAGCAAATGATCTCCTCAATGGTCTCAAATAGTGGTAATGTACTCAACAAGTAACCAACAATAATATCCTCAAAGCAATAGCAAAAACCTCCTCAATAATGGCAATACTCTCAATGAAATCCACTAAAGCAATCATGGAACTCAAGTATCAATTTTATCCATAAAATTGATTTTCTAATCCATCCACTTCCTCTCAATAGCCAAGGCACATAATCAAGAAATTTGTCTTCAAATTCAAACCCTAACTCATGTGCATGTCTTCTAACTCAAGGTAACAATTAACTAGGTCTCAAGTTCCTATTTTAATTTCATAATTAAATTATGTACTAGGACATATAACAAGTTCAACACTTTTCAACCGTATGACTCCCTAATTTCATTAACACATACAACAAGCACCTATGCTTTTATTTTTAATTCCACACCTTATAACTCCACATACATCAATCACAAATATTTATTTCCACACCTTATATCTCCCTAATCAAACACAACAATAACAAATATTTACTTCTACACCTTATAACTCCCTAAGCACATTAACACATACATCAAGCATTTATTTCCCTAAACTCCTTATGACTCCCTAGTTATAACACAAATAATTATAATGCACCAAAAATTTGGTAATAGAAAATATTACCATGCGCTGGAGATAAATACCTTGATATGAAATTTGTCGCCTTCATAACCTTTGAAATTGTCTTTTCCAAAATGCCTTGACAAAAATCAATGTTCCTTCACACCTTCTCGGGATTCAAACTCTATTCCTCTCTCCTAGCACTATGATGTGCTTACCACTCAGGCATCAACCCACATTAGGATTTTTAATACCAAACACCCAACTTCACCTATGGTTAAATCTAAAAAACTTAAGTTGTCTTCCTTAGCAAAACACTTTGCCCTTGGCGGGATTCGAACAGTGAACCTGCCTTGTACAATTTCATGCGCAACCAAGTGTGCTATAGGCTCCTACGTGATGTAACTTTCCCACGTTTTTACTTGATATTGCTCTAAAATAAAAATTTATTTATCCTTCTTTCTTAAATGCTCCCATTTCGACGACTCTCTCTCACGCGCTATTTCAAGTCATTAATAATCAAAGGTTTTTACCTTTTATTTATATGCACCTCCATGCCTTCGAATGACATCGATGAATCTTTATTTATCTCCCCAACCTTTGCACATCGGTGAATAAAATAATACAACCTTAGACCTTAGAATTATTAAATAAAAATTTAATAATTCACCTTTTAACTTTGAATTGGGATATCTTCATTATTTTAAATTTCGTCATGAAAATTTTGCACCTAGATTTTGTTGGAAAACCTTTTCATCCATCATAATTTGGAGAAGTGTTAGCATAGTGGTTTTAATGAAAAAACCTTTCAATGTTTTTAATGAAAACCCTTTCCGTTGGTTTTAATAAAAAATCTTCCATCAGTTTTAATAAAAACCCTTGCCATTGATTTTAATAGAGGAATTTACATTGGTTTTAATAAAAACCATTAATATAAAAAGTAAATATTATATGCCTCTTGTGCCACAAAATCCTATAAATATCCTTGCTCTCCAAAATATAATAAATTATTATTTATGAAGTGCTTTTACCACCAAAACTCAAAGTGATCCATGTGACATCAATGACAACACAAAATAACTCAAATTGCCAACAATATCCCCCCTTTGTCATTGATGGCAACACCTCTAATGCAAATCACCACAATCTTTGAAAAACCATCTTTGAAAATCAAAGTTGCTCCCCTGACTCAATACTCTCTATGGAGGTTTCTCCCCTATCTTAATGTTCTCTTTGGAGGCTACTCCCCCTATCTCAATACTCTCTTTGGAGGCTGCTCCCCTAACTCAATGCTCTCCCCCTTACTCAAATCTCTCTCCCTTTGACATCAATGCAAAGGGACACCTATGGGGCTAAAATATATGAATTTTAAGCTTAGCCCCCTACCAACTTTCTCTCTTGGGCGTGATTAATTTTGGGGTGGGAGTACATTTACTCCCCATATTAGATTGTTCCTTTTCTTTGTCAACTTCCTTACAAATTTTTCTGATATCCTTTTCTTTATAAGTTACTTGATCTTCTTGTCTTGAATTTGTTTGACCTTCTTGCCTTGGAACCTAGCGACTTTCTTGCCTTGAACCTGTTTGGAATTGAGTCACACCATCTTGCAATATATCCAATGTTATTGCAATTAAAACACTTGATATTGTATCCTTTGTATAGTGTCCATATCCTTAATTCTTTCTTGAAATCATTGTCATATCCATTCCTTTCTTGAACCCTGTATTGTGAATCTCTGTTTCCATAATCATTTTGACCATGACCTCTGAATTGTGTAGCTCTATAATCAAAACCATACTGCTCATTTACTTTGCTGAAGCTCTATGAACAACCTATTGCATAGAAGCAATGTCTAAAAACCATACCTTCTTCCTTTGAATTTATTTCTAGAAAAATCAAACTTCTTTGATCCATAGACCTCGAGTGTATAGCTTGTGTCCAAATCCATTACAAAGAAACAATGTCCTTGAAGTTTCTTCATGTTGGTTCCTCATACCTTTCTTGACCTTTATCCTTGTGATCATATTTGAATTGTGCATTGTACTTTATCCTTATTTTTGGTATCCAAATATTCTTTCTTAACTCTCTTCCTTGCTTTCATATTTTAGAACTTCCTTTCCTTTTGAGTGTGACTTTTCTTGGAAATGAGATACAACCTTAAAATATGTTTCCACTCCTTTTTTAACCTTTTCATATAATGTGTCATGTCTTATCGTTATTACCCTTAGTTCTTCATTCATCCTTTCCTCTCCATCCTTGAAGCTCATTTTTTAGATCAGTGATTGTGCAAGGGGGCCTTTTTTTATTTTGACATTTGTTCGAATCTTGTTTTCAAGATTCCGATTTCTTATTTTAGCCTTTTAATCCTGATTTTTGTTTTCTTGGCTCAAATAATCTTTTTATTTTACCCAAAGTGAGACTTCTTCATCTTTACTATGAGATCATTATCATCTTCTATAGCAAACAAACTCTCATGAATTCTTTGACCATGCCTATTTACTTGATGTGCCATTGTAATTATCACGATCTATGAGTCTCTTTGAAACACAAAGAATTTTTTCTCTTTCACCTTCTATTCCTAATAATATATGTTCTTCATTTTCATCATCCGACTTATCTCTATCACTATGATCTGGAGCTATCATTTGCTTCTTCAATGTAGAAATTTTTTTGTCTTACGAAATATTTTCTTCTTCTCATGCTTGATTTGCTTGTACCTATCATCTTTGTCATGCTTATGTTTTCCTTCTTATTTTCTTCTGTGAACTTGTTTTTCATCATCTCTATTTTCTTCATGTGGACATTTGTTTGCATAGTGACCATAATCACCACACTTGTAGCATTTGAATTTCTTCATATCCATGTAATTCCTTGAGTCATTTTTCATTTTGATGAAGTTAGCTTCCCTCATAATTATCTGAATCTCTATCTATCCCTGGATATTTCCCTTTATTTTATCTAAATATTTGAATGCAATTTCTTTCTTTGGATCATGATGATTATCTATCCTCATATCATAAGGTGTGAGAGTTCCTTGTAGTTCTTCTATTGTTAGCTTGTCGATATTCATTATTTATTCTATTTTTGAAACCTTTGCATCATACATCATGGGAAGTGATATCAAAACATTTTGAGTAATATTTGTTTCTTTCATCTCAAATCCTAGACCTCTCATGGTGTTAGCAATATCATCACCTCAAAGCAAGAACTTTGTAATATCTTCATAATCTTCCATTTTCAATTATTCGAATCTTTTTCTATGAGTTTGTAGTTTTACCAACTTTACCTTGGAATCTCCCTTCATAGGTATTCCATAACTTGGTCCACATTTCATTAGCTAAATTACATACCATGACCTTTGAAATTTTTTTCTCACGTAGCCCACTCAGAATACAATTCATTGCCTTTACATTGATCTCAACCAATTTCTTGATAGTATTATCTATCTCAGGATCACCTTCAACCTTATACTCTTTTGTAACCATCTGCCATACCTCATATACCTATGATATCAAGTAGTTCTTCATTCTCATGATTCAAAAAGCATAATTATTATCGTCAAGCAGTGGAGCCTTACTTGTATATGATCCATTATGTGAAGCCATCTATGTTCTTGTAGAATCTACTATCAAGATGTTAGCCTTTCCGAAGGAACCCACTATGATACCAATTGAAGAACACAAGATTAAAATGAGAGTGGGGTGAACAGTATAGCACCCACTTTTTGCTTTCTTTCCAAACCAATATCAATTAGTGTCTTCAATTGCAATAACCAAATATAGCAATGTGTATTAATAACATAGATAGCAATAGTAAGCAAGTGCACAAATCACCACACATAATTAATATACAATATTTAACATGGTTCCCCCAATGTGGGGTAGTCCATAAGATATTATCCTTATAATATTTCACAAAGAAATAGGGATCCTTATCCCAATACAAATGATTACTTTGATCTGATCAAAGCTAGGCCATCTTGATGCACTCGGGTGGGCTCCATTGATATGCTCAACTAGCCTATCCACCGACTCTACTTTGCTAGGTTATCCACTAATCTACTCAGGTAGGTTATCCACTAATATGCTCAGCTAGGCTCTCCATTGATCTACTCAACTAGGCTATCCATTGATCTGCTCAGCTAGGCTATCCAACGATCTCCTAGCTAGGCTATCCAATGATCTACTTAGCTAGGCAATTGGTGTTGATGTGTTTCCTATTTATGTCCTATCTCTTTCACTACTCATAAATCTACCTCAATGACTTCTCATAAGGCTCAACCAATCCTGCTCAAGTTTTATCCCAAATCTATCCTCAAATCCTTCACAAAAATTCTAAAACAATCCTTCTCAAATGATGTCCCAAATCTATTCTCAAAGCCTTCATAAAAAGGCTCAAACAATCCTGCTCAAATGTTGTCCCAATTTTTTTCTCAAAACCTTCACAAAAGGCTCAAAAAATCATGCACAAAATCTATCTCAAATCTGTCCAAAAACTCTATCCAAAATCCTTCTTAAAGGCTCAACCAATGAATCTCAAGTAGCACTCAAATATCAACCACAAATCAATGAAGGCAAGGCTCAATGATGAACTCAACAATGGATAACAAATTAATGATGACAATACTCAACAATGTGCTCAATAATGAATGGCAATGTACTCTTCAATGGATGACAACAATGATCCACAATGATCTCAACAATTTATGACAAATGATCTCTCAAATGGATGACAACAATTCTTAACAATTTACTCTCAAATGGATGACAACAATGCTCAATAATGTACTCTCAAATGGATGACAACAATGCTCAATAATATACTCTCAAATGGATGACAACAATGCTCAACAAGGTACTCTCAAATGGATGACAAATGATCTCTCAAATGGAAACCTCTCCAAGCAATAACAATGAGGACTTCAACCAACCAAGGACAATATCTACAAGTGATAGCAATAGGTTCTCGATAAATGCAATGTCAATAAGCTTTCAAGAAACAAGCACAATCTCTCAAGCAAAGAGCTCTCAAATAGCCAACAATGATCTCCTCAAATAAAAGACAAATGTATCCACAAGTGACTAGCAAATGATCTCCTCAATGGTCTCAAATAGTGGCAATGTACTCGTCAAGTAACTAACAATAATATCCTCAAAGCAACAACAAAAACCTCCTCAATAATGGCAATACTCTCAATGAACTCCACTAAAGCAATCACGGAACTCAAGTATCAATTTTATCCATAAAATTGATTTTCTAATCCATCCACTTCCTCTCAATAGCCAAGGCACATAATCAAAGAAATTTTTCTTCAAATTCAAACCCTAACTCATGTGCATATCTTCTAACTCAAAGTAACAATTAACTAGGTCTCAAGTTCCTATTTTAATTTTATAATTAAATTATGCACTAGGACATATAACAAGTTCAACACTTTTCAACCTTATGACTCTCTAATTTCATTAACACATACAACAAGCACCTATGCTTTATTTTTAATTCCACACCTTATAATTCCACATACAGTAATCACAAATATTTATTTCCACACCTTATATCTTCCTAATCGCATACAACAATAACAAATATTTAATTCTACACCTTATAACTCCCTAAGCACATTAACACATACAACAAGCATTTATTTCCCTAAACTACTTATGACTCCATAGTTATCACAAAAATAATTTTAATGCACCAAAAATTTGGTAATAAAAAATATTACCATGCGTTGGAGATAAATACCTTTATATGAAATTCACTACCTTCGTAACCTTCAAAATCGTCTTTGCCAAAATGCCTTGCCAAAATTAATGCGCCTTCACCTTTGTGGGAGTCAAACTCTATTCCTCTCGCCTAGCACTATGAAGCACTTACCACATGGGCATCAGCCCACATTGGAATTTAATCCAAAACACCCAACTTCTCCTTGCTCAAATCTTAAAAATTTTGAGTTGCCTTTCTTAGCAAAACACTTTGCCCTTGGTGGGATTCAAACAATGAACCCGCCATGTGCAAAGTTCATGTGCTACCAAGTGTGCTATAGGCTCATGTGTGGTGCCACTTTCCCATGCTGTTCACTTGATCTTGCTCTCAAATAAAAAGTTATTTATCCTTCTTTCTTTGCTGCCCCCTTTTTGACAACTCTCTCATGCACTATTTCAAGTCATTAATAATCAAAGTTTTTTACCTTTTATTTATATGCACCTCCATGCCTTAGAATGAATTTGGTGAATCTTTATTTATCTTCCCAACCTTTGCACATTGGTGAATAATATAATAAAACCTTAGACCTTAGAATTATTAAATAAAAATTTAATAATTCACCTTTTAACTTTGAATTGGGATATCTCCTTCAATATTTTGAGTTTCGTCATGAAACTTTTTGCACCTAGGTTTTATTGGAAAAACTTTTCATCCATAATAATTTTGAGAAGTCTTAGCATAGTGGTTTTAATGAAAAACCCTTTCCAATGGTTTTAATGAAAACCCTTTCCGTTGGTTTTAATAAAAAACCTTTCCATCGGTTTTGATAAAAACCCTTGCCATTGATTTTAATAAAAACCTTTACCATTGGTTTTAATAAAAACCATTAATATAAAAATTAAATAGTATATGCCTCTTGTACCACAAAATATTGTAAATATCCTTGCTCTCCAAAATATCATAAATGATTATTTATGAAGTGCTTTTACCACCAAAACTCAATGTGATCCATGTGACATCAATGACAACACAAAATAACTCAAATTTCCAACAATCTCCCCATGCTATTGATATCTTTTAGTTTCTTTGTGTGTAGATTACAAGTTCATGAAGACTACAAAAGGAACTTCTCAAAGCAACGGTCATGAAAAACCTACCTTTACACCATGTTAGAAAGGAAGATCTTGTAGAGTGCACCCAAATTTCTATGTTGTAATTTATTGTATCAAATTGGTAGCAAATCCCCTAAGAGGGGATCTCATTGTAACCTCTTTGGAAAGAACATATATAATTAATAAAAAGGGCACCATATTTATATACTATTTTATCATTGTTGTTACATTACGCTATCTTTTCACTTATTTCCATTGCTTGGGTCACACGATTTTCCTACTATCAAGATGCTCAAGAATATAGTATTGAAATTGTGTATATCTTCCTAAGGATACCTTTGGATTGCACTTGATTGAGACAATACTAAGTAACTATTTTCCATGTTGCCAAATCTAAGCATAAACGGTTCTATTATTGATGCCTAACTAATAATTGAATTATCTAGTAAACCCCTAAACCATAAGGTAACTTTATCACAAAAAGAGTAGATCATCAGGTTTACCATTATGTCCTCTTTTTGGATGGAGTGAATTTCTTGATTTTAGTGTATACAAATCCTTAAGGTAATCCATTGACATATTGTCCCCATTCCCATCAAACATAGGCAGTTCTTTTATAGCTATTGAGGGAATAGTAAAATATACCACCCTTAGAGTTCCTTGGTAGGTCCAATTAGAAAATTAGATTTTTTTCCCTATTAGGTGCTCTTATATTGTTTTTTTGAGGAACAAGTTGTCCATATTATTATTAAGAATGAGGGTACATTACATATCCATGAGGCAGATATGGATTGTATGGAGGATAATAAGGCAAAGGGTACTGAGCTAGTATATTTTGGTAAACCCATTGTTGGTTTGAAGGCAATTGAATATTTTGTTGTGGGTTCTATAGAGATTGTTGCTAGCCTTGGGGAATATATATATATATATTGAGGTGATGGACTTTGAGGCCATGAGACATTTTATGCTATTTGGGCTTTTTTTTTAAGAAAATCACTCACTTGATTTGGTTGAAGTTCATAAGAAAAAGTATCATTTTAGATCTTCTAGTATATGTACCTACGTAGAAATAATCCTAGGGCTAAATTGGAAAAATCATGGCTAAAATTTAAAAAATCATTTTTTTTTTAATTTGTTTATTTAAAGTTATTCACTTATAATTTCAAGCGATTTGTTTGTGGAATGCATTTTTTTACTAAACTATCAATCCAAATAATTTGATTGTAAATAAAAATAATTCACTTATAATTTTGATAAATTCACTTATTATTTATGTAGTTTTGGTACTTTATGAGAAAATGAGTGAATTGCCTAGAAAAGACAAGCGAATCACTTGCTTTATCAAGTAACTTTCTCTTCTAGTTGAACTTTTTAAAAATTATGTAGAGGAAGAAAGTTGTCATGGTAAATTAGTTTGAGAAAATTACTTACATGAAGCTAACTGATTGTATTCTACCCTATATTGAGAAAATATCTCACTTTATCAAGCAAAACACTACTTCTATCTATGTTTGGTTGAATCTCATCCTTTATCAAATGAATCATCACTTGTTGATTTAATCACTTGCTATATTAAACTAGTGCAATATTAACTCAAAAATATAACTTAAGTGCTTTTGTCCATTATAGATGTAAATACAAGGTCAGAATTGAGTTTTTTGAGTGCTCGTCAAGTATTCTTTGCAAAAAGTGTAGTTTTTTGAATTTCAAGTCACAATCATCATCCATAAAGTACCTATAAAATCTAAGCACAAAAATTGAAAAAATAAAACATGAAAGTTTAAGAAAAACTAGGTCTAGATTTGAAACATTAAGTGAATTGCTTAAATTAGCCTTTTTGAAATCATGGGAAAAAATGAATTATTCGCACACTAAGCCAAGAAATTCATTCATTGGGCCAATCAAATCACTTACATTTTACAAAAATCCAGACTTTACTCAAAAATTGAGTGAATCGCTCACTTTCATGAGCAAATCACTTATTGAGTTTGACTTAATAAAAATTTTACCCAATTTTGATCCAATTGCTTTATCAATGATGTATGCATTTTGTTGCAAAAAAAATGATAAAATACATGAAAATGGGATTTGTCCCACCAAGCATGCCAAAAACTATGTTGATTCAAATAAATGGAGTAACTTTAATTTATTTGTCACACTCTCAAATTGGTCTCAAAAAGGTTGGAAGGGTTTGCTATAGGCTTCATCCAAAATCCAAATTTAGGCTAGATTCATATTGTTCCTATTTTAACTAATTGTATAAAGTAAAATGCACACATGAAATTAAATGTAGAAGTTTAAGTATAGAAAGTAAATGCATGAATTTTAAAATACAAGGGATGAAAGAAAATATGGTTGTTGTACCATAGTAAGGATAGCATATGATCAATCAACACATGAGAACTTGAATAACATTAATATCCACCGATTCATTTAATTATAAAATTGATGAATGAATGATAAGATAGGCTAGAAGGGACTACCCAACCACCATGCACTTGACAAACCATGAGGTAATGTTGCTAATGGAATGCAAAGGACTTACCAATTTTGTACAAATTCATGAGTACAAAGCACAATATGGTTTCACAAAGATTATCTCTAAATTCTCATGGTCAAAATAATAATACAATGAAGGCCTTAGGCCCCTATTTATAGTAAGAGTTTACCCTTGAGTTACCTATAGTGAAAAATAATTACTTTTAATGAAAGTAAATATTTAGGGGTAACTTTAGCAAAAATGTTACATTCCCTTTAAATATACCTCTAACAAAATTAGAAGGCTTCAAAATTCTTAGTGTGCCATAAAATTATAAAATATTACTTTTTAGGTGTTTTTCCTTGATATTTATGTGTATTTTTACCTTGGTCACACAATTTGGTGATTTGCTCATCAATTCAAGTGATTCACTCATTATGTCAAGCAAATCACTCGTATTAGCAAGTGTATCAAGGTACATTGGTTGAGAAAATTCCACTTTTGAGCTAATTAGTCCATTTTGTGAGTGAATCACTCCATTTTGCAAGTGAATTGCTCCTTTGAGCGATCAAATCACTCCTTTGAGCCAATTGGTCCATTTTGGAGACAACCAAATTTGTTAAAACTTGAAAATTTTGCTATTTTCCAATGCTACTCTTAGGTTTGCAACATCTATTTTCTATGGCTAATTCCTTGGAATTAGAAGGTAGTATAAGAGATACTACACTTAACATAAGTAGAAAATCATTCCCTTCTAGAAGTGAATTGCTCATCATTGGGCTAAGTGGGACAAGGAGGCATGGAATTTGGGGTAACCAATTGGAAAGCAAAATTTTATCATTTAGTGGTTTCAAAGGTAATATAGAAGTAATTTAAATAGCTTGGGGATGGTTTTTAAGGAATGTAACTATTAGTGAAGCATCATTTTTTTCTATAAATACCCCTAAATTGATGCATTTATTAGGAGTAGAATTTTTGTACCTTAGGCAACTCCTAGGTGAAATTTATATTTAATATCCATGGGCTCTATTGTTGGATAGTATAAATATTGTGCATGACGTTTGCTTTCTAATTTTAGAATTTATGCTTTTGATTATGGAATGCATATTGATTTTAGAACTTTTATTTTTGTTTTTTAGTACTTTCATTCTATTATTTTATTTTCATGTGAATGGGAGCATATTGATGTTATTCATTTTCTTTGCATTTTGATTGATCACATGCTCTACTTATTATAGCATTAGTATTATTTATTTTTATGTAATTTATTTTCATCCATTGCATCATTACCTTTTTTGCATTTACTTTTATGAATCTAATTTATTGCATTTATTTTCAACACTTAGTTTTAATTATATTACTTTTGCAAAGATAATGGGAAAATAACATGAATCTAGAGGTTGAAAGAGGTGTATTTCTCCTTCTTACAACTATTAAAATAAATTTGTGAGTCATGATTGGTGGTCCCAAGGGCTTTATTTCCATGTTGATATTGAGCCTAGGCTCCTTTTCCCCCAAAAACTAAAATTGAACATATCTTTCAAAATTTGCTTGTGAAATTTTAGGTGCTTTACAAAGTAAAACTTTGTTACAAAATCTAGAAAAAAGTTTCATGCAAAAAATTCATAAAGCAAAAGCAAAAGTTCATAAAAATTTGCCACTATCAAAAAATGATTCACCAATTTTGAAGAAAATTTAAAAAGTTTTTATCAATTGAGCAATCCATTCCTTTATCAAAACTATGCATTAATTTTTCAATAAATAGAAAACTTTTTCTAAGTATTGAAATAGAAAATCACCCATTTTTCAAAAGCAAATCAATTATTCTGTAAAAATACTGATTTGCTTTATTTATTTTCCTCAAAATAATTCCTAAGTACTTTCCTAGTGACTCATAATTTTCTAAAATGAATGATTCACTCCTCTTCTAAAAAAATTATTTTTTATATACAATTGTTTTTTGTTGATGCTAATAGAAATGGGGTACAATCTAGGCTTATGAACGTGAACTCAAAGGTATAGTATTCAGGAAAAGAATTCTATTTGATCAAACTCATTCCCTAAAAAAGGAGAAATACAAAGGGAAATAATAAGAATTGTTTTTTAATATATTAAGCTAACAAAAAACTCCAATGCATTCAAATGAGAAAGAATCAATGGTAAATATAATGTCCCAAGGAAAAAATATTTCGTGCACACCCCCATATTCCTGTTGATCAATAGTTGTATATTCATTTTCTAAACTCCCAATTTATGACCTTACTCTACCTAGTGCCACTCAATATTAGTCATCCTTTATACCACCATTCCAAACATTATTACAAATCCTTTATCAGGTATGACTCCAATATTGTAGATCAACATGTTACAATCCACTACTCAATTAGGATATCTAGTGGGATAGTTCAATAATGTTATGAATCCCCAAAGTACTAACCCTTTATAAATATGATCCAACACACAAATAAGCATAGGTCAACCATCAACATCATCACGTTATGGTTTATCCGTGCCTACATCAATTCAACAAGTAATATTTTTAATAATAGCCACATATCTAGATCAATATATATTCCAAATTTAATTAAATTTTCTCGACCCTAATGTTAGCACTACTTTAGGACAAACTAACCTATAAGCTTCAATCTAAGGTATTGTATAAAATTTGTAAGCACTACTTAGTCAAATGGATACATAAAAAGTTCAAGATATCACTCTAAATCAAATTTTTTTGGCATCCAATCAACCCATACAAGATCTATAGTATTTTTATCCCTCATCTAACCAATAAAATCCTTACTATAGCTTATAAAAAGCCATCACCTCTACCTAATTCCCAAGCTACTTCTAATCTAAATCCAACTTACCCAAATCTATTGGTTGTGCAAAATACAAACCCTTAATTTCATCCATATTATCATGCTATACCTCAAAATCCCTAGGATTTCTGATAACAATAAGTATTCTAGTATATACCTTCACTTTATCCATACATAGCCCTACATATAGATCAATTGTAATATTCATAACAAATGCACTATGGACAAATTCCCAGTGTTACCAAGAGCCTATATTGGTAATACCATAGAGTTATACCATGGGCCTTAAAACTAATAGTCTACTCCCTCATTCCTATTGTTTCTATGAATTTGCTACCTACCTTTTATGAGAATAGGATCAATATAGATTTATATCATCTTGATGAGATATCCACATTGATACTAATACATTTCATTCAAGAATAAGACATCATCACATGCGTACCCTTATATTAATTAAAGGAGAAAGTGAATTTATGGTGCAAAACTATGCCTGATAATTTTATGGTTAACTAGACCTCCATTGTGGAACCTTTCATGAAGAGGTTTGGTAATTTAGTCAATGTGTGTTCAATTATTTTTTAGTTAAATTCTATATAGAAATATCCTCAAGAAAACATTCATTATTATAACAATAGATTCATAAGAACATTATCTCTAATCATAGAAAATACTCACTCTAATGATGAACAAGCCATATTATATAAGAGTGTTACAATTACATTTGTCACTAATGATTTGTAATATTTTTTGATAAAAAGTGGGATAAAAATTTATTGAAATAAAAAAACATACAAGAGTCAAGAATCGGATTACAACAAACCGCCTCATCTAGGCATATCGGCTTTCAATAAACTAGTAAGAGTTTGAGAGCACCTCGAAGGAAGCTAATGCCACTCCCTAAAACTCCAACCTTCTTGAAATTCAGAGTCCCATTTAGCCAAATAGTCAGCAACACCATTCCACTCCATTAAAATATTAATAAAAGCGATGAACTCCATATGAAAATGAAAACAAATAATCGCCTAACCACCCCCTTAACCTTCAATTAATATTGGTAAGATTACAAGTATTCAAAAATTAATGATAATTTACGAGAATCCGATTCTACAAATTATCTTGTGCTAACCCAAAACATATCCTTGCTCCAATGCATAAATAGACAAAGAAGGGCTTCCATATAATTATTGGTATGCCTTCTTTAAAACATGAGAAAAAGAAACATACCACCCGCTGCAATCACGTCCCCACCAATACAAAGATTTCTAGATTACCTCTTGAATACCCACTGCGGTGTTAATATTAAGAACCCCCATAGGAGTTCATTTATTCCATATCTCGCACTCTATTATTGAATCCCCTCATGCAAAATAAATAGTAGTACATGGACCAAACACTTCAAACCAAAACTATGATAACCCGGACCTCCACTATGTCCACATGAGTACTAATATGACATTTAGTAGAGCACGGTTCCCAGATCATTCTCAAAATTTTCTGAATTGGAAAATAGAGAGCTTTCTCCCATGAAAAATTCCCCAATTTCTTTCAAGCCATATTTTCTAGAAGATGCAGGAGGTACCAATATTCCAAGCAACTTGTAAAAATAAGACCTTAGTCTGGGCCTTCCCAAAATCCTCCAAATCCAAAAGAAGAAGAAGAATAAACACAAGATTGTTTCCACACACCCCACCACAAATGCTAAAGTTGATGCATAAAACCACATTGAATAAGCACATGACCAACAAATTCCTCACTATTTTCACTTAGAAAACAAAAGGAAGGGCCTTGAAAAACTCTCTTATGAATGTTATCCCAAGTGAGACATCAACTACGAAGTGGCAACCCATGGTAAAAATTACACTTAGGCCATGCCAAATTTATTCCCACACTTACTTCCACCTAGGAACTTCCTTAGTACCATAACACTGGAGATCCAATTCATGATATTCAGAGGCAACTAAGAAAATCCCTCTACTATCTTGACCCCAAGCCAACACATCATCATCTTGGTGAAGAAGAGCATTCTCTAGAAGCTAGAAATGTGTGACAACCCTTTGTATCCTTCGTAGAGCCTCCAACATGCCATTCCACTAGGATCAGATCCATTGGAACATTTCCAGACCGACCAACTCTCTTAACAACTTCGTAATCCATCACTCTAGACCAACTAGTAGCCAAAAATGTTGAGCAGACCAAGAAGGTGAGGATACTTCTAGATAAAATAGTAGGAAAACCATCCCAAGAATCGTGTCAGAAGATAACCATAGAGCCTTTATGACAAATCCAAAACAACCCCTATTTGATAAGAGAAATCTCTCTTCTTCAAAAAGTGTTCCAAACAAAGGAACCTTTCCCAATCAATCTATAACGAAGAGAAGTTTCATCACCTTCCACCACACAAAGATATTTATAAGAAATAATTTTAGCCCAGGTTTGGTCATGATTAGTACACCAATGCCAATAAAGTTTGGCAGACATATCTTCCCTAAATAGAACTCGGTGAAGACCCAAAATGCCCTCTTGTTTAGATCTACAAAGAGACTCTCATTTCACCAAACACTATTTAGAGGATTCCAAATTACTGCATCAAAAAATCTTCATGAAAGAGAATCAAGATCATGAATAAAAAACTTGCTCAAGAAACCTAAATTAAACACTTGTACATTGTGTTATGCTTGAACCATATTTAAGGAGAAAACCCGCCAACAAAAGACAATCAATATAAGTCCAATTACTAACCTGAGTATGAAATTTCTCTAAAATGTTGGATCAAACACTTATGCAGAGGACCAATAGAGATAGGAATACCCAAGTACTTAAAAGGAAGAACTCCAACCTAAAATCTAAGAATCTGAATAATTTTTTCTTGAATATGGGGATTAGTATTAAAGAAAAATTTGAATATTTAGCCTCATTAATATTCTACCTAGAAGCGCTCATAAATATCCAAAATTATTCTAAAAATATTTGCCTCCCTAATAGAAGCAACATCCATCAGAGCAGTATCATCAACAAACTGCAAATGAGAATACGTAGGCAAATTACTACACCACCTCCAACCATGAAGCAGATCTTGATTCACGTGATATTTTAATAACCTACCCAAACCCTCAACCATAATGATAAAAAGTATGGAGACAAGGGATCACCTTTGATGCAAACCTAGCGAAGCATTAAAATAAGAATGAACTCATACATAAGAACATAAAAGAGTTGAGTTGCTTTGGCCGAATTTTGAGACCTATCCGTGTGGCTCATGGGGATGGCGCGCTCTCGGAGGAGGTATGGACAATCCGGAGGAATGTAGTGATGGCATCAAGTCCATCATAGAGAAGGCATTCTAGGGCTGGTATTTCTTTTAAAAATGATTGGAAGGAACAGGATTTACTGCATGCTAGAATCGCTTGTTAAAGAACAATGGATGTTTGGAACTATTGTAGCTGTGCTGTTCTAGTGGTTCAACTAGACCTATATATGATGTGGGAGTATTTAACCAAACATGTGCTTATTGGCAAATTTATGGGCATCCAAATTTCTCTTCCCTTTGTGGAGGCTTGGGTTAGGAAGACTTGGAACCCGATGTTGAGTGCTAAAGCTATTTTATGGTGATGTGGAGGTGATGCTCAGTGCAAACAACTATTTTATGGTGGTTTTTCTTTGGGTTGCTTGTGGATTCTAACAAAGCATTTGAAGGAGGTCCCTATTTTTTTAACCAAGTGGGACTTTTCAAACTCGGCATGTGTGTTTCAACCCATCATAGGAGCGACCATCACGGGAGCTCGGTAGGGTCTTGCCCATGCTTCCATTGGAATTTTGGAGAAATGACATCTTGCATATGATTGCCCTTCTACTTGGGAAGCTTGCCTGGGCTGCCATGATAGACGCTGGATAAAAAGGTAATCTTATTGCTCCAGATCATGTTGAAATTGATTTAAACAATCCTACCCATTCTATTGAACAATTGGGTCAGATCAAATCACATGGGTTCAAAAACTTGACTATGAAGCTCGTCCGTTTTGTTTCTAGATTTTTCATGAATGTGGCCACTTACAAAGAAATGCCCTAAGTTTGTCCCCGCTCACGTGGCTTCAAATCCCGGGCCCTCTCAAGTCAGATAAAAAATATGGATAAAATGAAAAGCCCCAATAAAGGAGGGGATCAGGATAAGGAAGGCTTTGTTAGCGGTAAAACCTCGAAACAAAGGAAGAAAGGCAAAAAGAGACATTAAGGATAACCAGCCAGATGCTTACCAACCATTTGAAATTCTAGAGAATCTTGATCATGGTGTGGAGATACTGAACATCACACCGTTATAGATATAATGTGACCAAATCAATTGTCTTCATGAGGTGGAACCAAGGGAAATCCGTATATAGGGTTTAAATGAAGTAAAACAAGGGTGGCTTTGCTCTAGCAGGTGATATGGTTGGCCCTAGCCTTAGAAGTGAAGTTATCTTAGAAAATGGGGCATGATTTAGATATGCCCCTCCTACCTGCAATGGATAGCTATCCATGGACTATAATCCTACTTATATTGGATTACAGTATAAAAATAATTTAAAAATGCTTCGTATAAGAATATGAAGGTGGGTAAAAATAAATACTAGGATAAAATTAAGTTAATGGGGAGACTTTGGTAGAGTTAGGTTTTGGTGAGTAACATTGACTCCCATTTTTATAACTCCCAAAAATGATTATATCATGGAATGTAAGGGGGTTGGAACATCCCCAGACAAAAAGCTATTCGTGATTTGATTCGTGTTCATTCTCTAGATGTGGTTTTTATTCAACAGAGACTAAATTAGCTATTGATAGTTTGTTCAATATTACTCCTGGGTTGTGGAGAAAGGGCAATGTTATGGCGGGGTTGCCGATTACCTAGCAAAAAGGGCTTCTCGAGCTATTGGATACTCGTGAGTATTGATAATCGGGAGAGTCTCTCCTGGCCTTAGGATTCTCAATACCTACGGGAGTTGATCCATAAGGATGTTCAGACTTTAATGTGTTTTTTTTTTTTTGGTTTTCGTGGGAGTTGACCTTTGTCCCGTGATTTACTGCCTTGTTGCTTATTTGAGTCCTGGGTGGGGATCACCGTACTTTGTAATCCCGCACTTTTTATCAATAAATTTTTACCCCTTTATTTAAAAAAAAAAAAGAACATAAAAATGAGTTGTACACAACTCATAACCCAATTAATCCACACACAGGATCAAACCCAAAGGATGTAAGAATTTTTTGAAGAAATTACCATTGATCCCTATCATAAGCCTTAGCCATGTCAAGTTTCATAAACATAGTTTTTTTCTTAGACATACCCATTAAATGAATGGTCTCAAATAAATTATAACAACACCATCAAGAATATGATGGCCTACCACAAGCCTCCTTGCTCATCAAAATAACCATTACCAACCAAGGTTTTAGCCTCTCAGCAATCAACTCAATAATTATTTTATAAACAACATTACACAAATCTATAGGTCAGAACATATCAAAATAATTTGCTTCCTCCAATTTAGTAATAAGATCTAGGAAGGTATAATTCAAAGCCTTCAACATCTTTTTATTGTTCAAGGACTCCTGAAAAACCCTTAACAAATCAAGATCATTTCCCAAAACTCCTGAAAGAATTCAACTAGAAAACCATCTGGCCTCGGAGCTTTCCCTTGTCTCATAATACCTTCTAGCTCTGCAAGGTAAATAGGCCTTAAAATATTAGTATTTATCTCAGCAAAAATAACTGAAGGTATACATCCCAAAATAATATTCTCCTCAACATCCACCCTAGAAGAATCATCAGTATAAAGTGAGGAAAAGAAGGTAACTACCTCCTATAAAATAGCATGGGTATATTTCAAATGAAATCCTCGAGAAGAGACAATGGAATAAATAGCATTAACATACCTTAGCTTTAACCAAGTTAAAGAAAAAAGCAATATTCCTATCTCCTTCCTACAACCAATCCAAACAAGATTTTTACTTCCAATAAATTTCCATGAAGTTCCCATTCTCGCCAAGTCCTTCGGGAAAGTATCTGATTCCTTGAAGAGTTTGTTCAAAAAGTCCCCCGATCCTCGATTTGTCTAGCAATAGAACTGTCCGTCTTGGAGCCATATAATTAGCATGAAAAAAATATTACCAAAAAATTACCCGTTCCACTTTAAGACTATTTCACAAATTGAAGCCCTTTTTTAGAAAAATAATACATAGCAATTCCATATAAAGGTTTCCTTGAATCCACCAGCATTTTACCAAGTCATACAAAGAAGGTTCCTAAAGCCACATTAACTAAAATTTAAAACTTGGATGATGGATGATACCCCGTTTGATAGCAACAAGTTTGATTGGCCAGTGATGAGAACCTCTCCAATCAAGAATTTAAAAATATGGTGATCCAATTATTACCAACCCAATAAGGAGAAACAATAAATCTATCCAATATTCACAAATAGATTCAATTCCACATCTCCTATTAGAATTGTGAACATACCATTACCCGTTTAATATCAACAAGATTAAGAAATCCGAATATTATCATTACTAAAGTAAAGAAGCCCGACCAAGAAAAAATTAATCCACCTGCTTTTCCTCCAAACAAGAAATAACATTAAATATCCTACAACAATCCAAGTATAATGTTGATCTAGAGCATGAACCTTCTCAGACATGGTTCCAAAGATTAATCTTTCCGCCAAGATCATAGGGGGTATAAATAGTAGTTAAAATAACCACTTCCCTAACTCCTAAAAAAAGAGCAGCCAAATAAAGAGAATATCTAATAGAGACCTGGATCAAATCGAAAGAACCTTCAATGGATTACATAACCAAACAATACCAATTTAACTAGCCTTGAGTCCCAATTCCTTTACACTATCCATGAGCCCATAATTTAGAGGCAACAAATAATCAAATTATCCGCGTACAACTTAGATTTTTTTAGGAAAAAAACATCAGGCATATGAACCTAATCATATCACGAATAGCCTTTTGGCAAGGGTGATATTAAAACCCCTTACATTCCATGAAAATAATCATTTATAAAATGAGAGTCAAGAGGCCGCACTTAAACCAGACTCACTCTAGATCCTCTTATTTTCTTAAATTTTCCATATTTTTCCTTCCCAGCTTAGAATATTTTTTAAGGGCCCATTTTTAAGAGTTATTTGATGTGCAAACCCAACATAGGACCTGCTTTAGAACTCTTGTGCACATGAACCAAGATCCATAAAATTGACCAAAAGTGGGTCATCCACCACTTTACCCTCCTTCTCAATAATCCATATTTCCCATGAGCGGAGACTGTGTCACTCCCTCAGCAAGTTGGGCCATAGCTTATTGGAACAATAACTTTACTCATTGATCGCTCATTATCCATCCGAGCAATTCGTATGAATTCTTTTTCAAATTACAAGTAGAAAGTGTTTCTCCATTAAACTTAGGTTGTTGACCATTATTAAGAGGGATCTCGCAAAACTCCATCATGCTACTCCAAATCATCCAAAGCATCAAACCTATTATATAGGCCATCATATTACCTTTCATTAAATGGTCTCTTAAAACCCCTTACTTTATTGTAGGGTTTAACAGAATGAAACCTCCTTGTCCTGATCCACAAATTGGCATATGAGCGTTCCCCTTAACCGAATCGCTATCCGAAATTGAAACTTTTCTTTTACTAGAACAATATCCCGCATAGGAGTCTTCCCCCTAGAGGACAAAGTAGGAGGATATTGTGGCTTAGAAGAGGAATTCTCAAAGATTTTGGGATATTTTCTTTGGAGATGTCCATAGGCATGACATATCTAACATCTAAAAGGAAGAGTCTCATAATCCAAATTTTGAATCCAAGACGAGGATCCAACACAAATTTCAAGAGAATTTGGCAAAGATTAATTTAAATCTATCTCAACACAGACACAAGCACAAGAAACTACCTTTTTCTTTGTAGTCTATTGAGAAGGTCCAACCGATTTCCCCAACAATAACGCAATTGAGTGAAAAATACTTCATCACAAGTATTTAAAGTTAACCACTTGAAATCGAACTCAAAATGGAACATTCAAATGTATCTCCTCTCGTAGGATTAAACTCTATATGCCAAGGCTTAAATGAATAAGCCAACCTAATTGTAAAAATAGGGCCACCCGAAGACCTTTTAATTCGATTCCCCATGCATGAAAAAAATAGCCATAAAATAATTATTTTCTCCCCATGATTCCATATCATCATCCAGCTCAAACATGCGAGCCTAAGATTCAAATGCAATAAGAGGAACCCTAATACCCAAAAATTTGAATATCAAAGCATGTTTCTCCAAATATTGAACATCTTCTGCAATTGATTCAAAGCTGAATTACCAAAAATGTGCCTCTCAACACATCGCCAAGACATCCATTCACCTTTGAAGCTCTTAAAACACCAAATTTAGAATGACCAGTCCCCAAACCAGAAGGGAATGATGATTTATCTCCAAATATATATCTAGAGTCAGATGGTCATGAACCCATTAGGGCCTCTTGAAAATTCAAACCCTACTTCTCACCCGAGCCTCCAACCATAGCTCAACACCAGCGATGAATACCTCACCCCACAAGAAGCATGCACAACAAAATTACAGTACCCTACAAGACAAAATAAGAGAAAAAAACCCTATGCAACGCTAAAAATAAACCCCTCCCCCAACAACAATAAAATCCCCCTAGCCATAAAACATACAAAAAATAGCAGAAAAAAGAAGCCAGAGCTTGCACAGCCTATCATGGCCATGCAAACCTACACTCCATAGGTAGAGTCATTTCCTCCTAATCCCCACTAATTATTTGTAATACTAATCATGTTAATTTAGCTATATTGTTTTAGAAAGTAGCCCATGTAGAGGATGTCCTTATTAGAGTTGGAAAGTTATTTTATACCCCACTTATGGCCTATATCATCCATATTATCCAAAGTCAAAGTCATCAAATTCCAAGACCCTCTCCCATTATGATGTAAATCTCAAATGATTACATATCTCAATAGTCCTCTAATAACCCCACTTATCCATACATAGGTTCACCCTATATGATAACATTTCATGGCAAAACATCCCTTCCTTAATGATTTTTTATACTCAATTGCTCTCTCTATCCACTCCACCATCAACCAATGATACTATCATACTCCTTCCTAGATTAAAGATGATGGATTGAAAGGTCAAATGAGTGAAGTAGTAGCATTTATTAAGGTACTAATAAATCATCAAAATGAAGAAGAGGTATAATAGTAGTTGGAAAACTAAAAATTGGATAACAACAATGTAAGACTCCATATCTCACTAAAGATCAAGTCCCTCTATAAACTATTAATCACCCAAGGAGTCAAGTGCATAACAACGTGGTCAATATGAACTAATATATTAACACCATGTGATTTTTTTTTATAATGTTGGACATAATACTATTTAATGTGTTATGGAAATAATAAATAATAAAACAATTATGTAAAACCAATAGTTTCAATCACATCATGATATGGTACTAGAACAAATAGTTCTATTTATAAATCAATAGTTTATGATGAGTAAAATAATGTATCAACCACACAACCATGTTCAACAAATAATTTTGATGTTTCCTAACCTAATTTACATAGTATTTGTCAATTTTGGTATCTTGGAAGATGATGATAATTTTATCTTTGAAGATACCATTACATGATCCAATTAGAAACAAGGGGTTATAACAAGGACTTAAACAAACAACCCATTAAATAATTCATAATCTCATAAGAGTTATTCAAAAAGTAAGTTAAACTAAATTTAGGTACTACATTATTGATATGGAAAGACCACCACTACACCTAAAATTCAAGGGACCTACTTCACAAAATATAACCAAAGGGAATAAGCCATACATGACTCCT
>JAQPPZ010005484.1:0-46681 GCA_028583015.1 Wollemia nobilis
ATTTTAATCTATGAAAGCAATAAAAATGAAACCTTTATGAAAAATGAACCTAGAAACATTGAAAGGCAGAGCTTATTGGAACCTTCTACGGGCCACTCTGACTCGTATGCACACCAAGGTCTTGTACGTACCCCTTTTCACATACAAGTAAGTCCTCTCACTTTGCACTGCCAAATAACTTTTCTAACTAACCACTACGACGCTACTCTCCCTGAAAATGGCACCAAAATGATCGGTTGTAGAGCTTACATTTAATTTTATCATTTCGAGGGAAATCAAGGTTAGATTTAAAGAGTAACAATCATGTATAGATTATATCATAGAAGTTAATACTAATTTTAGCTCAAGTTTCTTTTTCAAGCTTCACGTGTACAGAAAAGTAAATGAATAGAATTAAATTTGTGCAAAAATGAATGATGCAAGATATGATAAATAAATGCAATGATGATTTACTTTTACTGATGAATATGCACTTAATTACTGATGAATTGATTTATGATGCACTAATTATTTGTAAGCTAATTTATTTATGTGAAGATCCTCATGTAATTTATCTTATTTTATATAATTTGAAATGCAATTCTAACTAATCCTAACCTAATGCATAGGCGAGAGCTCAGGGTCTGTCTATTAGGAGTGGGCCCTTCCTCCTAAAGAGTGGTGTAAGACTTTCTCCCCTAATTTACCTTCTCTCTGTAACTAAATTTTATATCTCATACTAATATTTATGCATATTTTGTGAATGCAAGTAATAAATACACAAATTACAAAATAAAATTCAAACAATCCACAAAATTGATACAGATTACCATTTTTGAAGAACAAGGTGTTGTTTTATTACTGAAGCTTCAACTGTACATGCTTCCTTAGAATTGTAACTTAGAACAAACTGTAATGTAATGGTAGCAAGCAATGTCATTAGAGTGTAGACCTCCTTCAAGGTCTCCTATGTAATTTATACTGTAAATAATACAATGCTAAACAATCTTCTCCACGTATTTGTCATGTAGATTTTGTGGACTGATGACTGTACATTAATCAAAATAATCTAAAACCTAACATAATATGTACTCCTTGGACTTATAATTATTTTGACTGGTCCAAGTGGCATCCTAACAATACAACACTTATTTAACTGACTCGCAAGATATACATTAGGACTTTTATGTCCTTTATTCTAGGAAAGTCTAACAATATTTGTGTTTACATCTCAAACTTCCCAAAATAAACTGATTACAATCTTTATGGAACAAATAATAACTTTGTCAACTTGAGATATTCTCACAGATAGTATGCGAGAAACAAAATGTTTTGAAAAGTAAAAATATTTGTTGCCATCCATTTTGATGTGTCATCCACTTGATTGTGCCGTCCACGATCAACAATAACTACTGGTAACATTCTTCAGTAACTGTCTCTAGTAATTACCTTCAGTAATTACCTTCAGTAGTTACCTTGATTAACTACCTTCAGTAACTCCCTTCAATAATATACTTTAGTAATATGCATTTGTAGCAAGATCAATTACTTGTTCATCGAACTTCTATTGGTTCTTCTTCTCGTTTGAGGTGCATTCCAAAAAATATCTCTTTATCGATCATCTATGATTTTTCCTACATTTTTCTCAAAACTCGGATAAATTTGATATAAATCAAACACTTATGTTAGATTACTATAATTAATCATATTTACTAATAAATCACATTTTATTAATAATAATTCATAAAAAATATATCATAATCATCATATAATTGTAATAATGAAACAATTATGGTACAAAAATATGTGTCAAATAGCCACTCATCAAGGGTAGAGGTTAGACATATAACATCAATAGTAGAGAATCTTACCTCAAAGTGGGATCATCTCGTAGTAGAGCAAGATACAACATGGGTAATGGAAAAGAAACTATGATGGGATGTCACTTGATTAGATATTGAGCAAGAGTGAGCATGATCAAGAGGGTGTCATGCTTGGAGCAAGTGAGCAATCAGGATATGTCATGGTGCTCCTAAGGAATGACAAAGAGTGAGTAGAGGAGGAGCTTCATGATTCTCTAGTGGGAGTGGTGCACTATAGGCTTCTATATCACTAAGATATGCCATCATATCAATGGGAGCCATCATCATAACTAAGGAGTGCATGGAGCCAAAACCAAAATAGATTGTAGACAAGGATGATATTGCATTCTATTAATATTCCTCTACCATGGTTGCCACTAACTATAGGAGGAGGAGCAGGAGAGATCAGCTCTCAAAGATAGAGAGGAGGGAGAGAGAGATGCCAATTTTGAATTGTGGCATTCATCTCAAGACATTATATAGATTATTGAGTGTACCAATATTTGGATTGTGACACACTGGTACATCTAGATCTATGTAATTTTGATGATAAATATTATAATATAGATATTATTATGATGACTTAAATATTGTGTGATGAATTTTTGAGTGATACAATATGCATGAAGAATAATGAATGATAAATTATGTTAAGAAAAATTAATTATGACATGATAAATGATGTAAAATAAAATGAATAGAAGGAAATGTTAGTTGTAGAATATAGGCTAAAATGACGAGGGATGAAAAGAAGAATAGATCATGAGATGTTACAAATATGGTCAACCAAAGTATTCAATGGTCAAAATGGAAACCAATGTGATTATGGTTAGTGTAGGTCACATAAGACTAACGTGACCAAAACAAAGAATGAACCAAGACGTCGGTTTGTGTGACCAAGGTTAGCATAAATCCCATAGGACTAGTGTGACCAAGGCCATCATTGACCAAGGTAATAGTCTATGTGACCAAGGTTAGTGTAGGTTGTATGGGATAAGTGCGATCAAGATCAACATAAATTAAGGAAAAATTATTGGTGTGACCAGGGTTAGTGTAGATTGCATGGGACCAGTGTGACCAAGGTTAGTGTTAGTTGAAGCAATTTTCTATGATACTCGGATCATCATAGGTTGCATGGGACTATTGTGACCAAGGTCAACATCGATCAAAGCAATGATCTATGTGACCTAAATCATCGTAGGTTACATAATACTAGTGTGACCAAGGTTAACATCAACCAAAGCAAATTGTTTGTATAACCCAAATCAACATAGGTTGCATGGGACTAGAAGCTACAACGACTATAGAAGGTTGATATGAGAAAATGAGCATAGATGAGAAAAAATATGATATGTAAAAGAAAGAAAAATATGAAAGAAGATTTTCAAAGTGATATTACTAAAAATAATGGATCAAAAAATTAATGATATATTTGGATTCATTAGTCTAATTCTAACAAGCATGTAGGGGTATGCATGTTAGGGACCCAACTTATCAAACTCACGTATCTAAATGTTGTGGTGAGGACCAAAAGCAAGATAGAATGAATAGAGGATGACATCATAAGACAGGAGCATTACATAGGATGAAATCCCCTATCCACATTGGGTTGGTATGCAAAGTATCAAATGTTGGTCTAGGAGGAGAGAGGAATTTTCATCCCATGTAAATATTTAGCCAATTATTTGACCAAAATATTGAGATTATAGTGATTGCTAAATATGGGGGATCGATAAATTAATGAGATATATGGGTTAAATAGTCTTATACTAATAATCATATAGAAATGTGCATATTGATAACATGGATTACCTAACCCACATACCTCGATGTCATATCGATCATCGATGGTACATGTAAGATAAATTAGCCTAACAAAATAGAATCAAGGTTGATAAGAAGGATGATATTATAGGAAGATGACATCATGCAGGATGAAATTCCTTTCCCACATAAGATCAATATGCAAAGTGTCAAATGTCAGATCAGAATGGGAGAGGAATTCCAATCTTGTATAAGGTTGTAGATAATGAGTCAATCAAAATATTGGGTTATGATGATGAAAAAACATAAGGGATTGGGAGGCCAACAAGATATATGGATTAAGTAGTCTAATACCAATAAGCATGTAACAATATGCATATTAGGAACTTGGCTTACCTGACCTACATACCTCAATGTCGTGTCAACTATTGAAGGTAGATAAGAGATAATAGATGTGGGTGAGACTAAAGTTGAGGGATGGAACATAGAATATGTGTGAGACCAAATATTGATACTTAATAATCACATCATAGTATGCATGTTAAATACCTAATTTATATCGCAATTTCGTGACATCACCAAACTGGTCGCAATCTCGCGACACCTTTCCTCGTGTGGAGGTTTGCTCACTCTTTTATCTTTATATCTTGGACCACCTCGATAGATCTGGATTTCATGTAAATCCTCTTGTACAAGGTTCAGGGACCTTTCAACACCCTTTCAACCAATCAAAAAAAAATACCTAATTTATCAATCACATACAACTTGAAGTTTGATCAATAATTGAAGAAAGAAGCAACATGCAAAGGGGTGAATGAGATATTTTGGTAGGATAGCTAATGGCCTAGCATTATGTGATATAATGTAATTACAAGGGAGTAATAATATCCTAGCCTCATTGTCTTGATGGCCTAAAAGCATGGAGCAAAGCCAAAGGTGAGGAGGGTGATTGGGTTGGCACAATTGCAGTGAAGAAATACCCTCTCCTTCAATGGCAAGTGAATATTCTTGTAAGCTATATTCATCAGGTTGTGTTGAAGAAATATTTCCCCATATGCAGCTATGTGATAAGGCACAACATGATGGGGTGATATGAGTGATGAGGAAGGTCAAAATAGGACAACAACCTATAAATGGAGATGAGAATTCTAGTTAGCATTTTTGAAAGTTGAGAGATGTCATAGAATAACTAGTGGCCTATCAAATGGTAAAAATAATATTTTTTAGGTATCTAGCCTATTCTACTCCCACCTCTCGAGAGCCACAATGATAAAATGGAAGGGTGCAATTAGAAGGGATATAAAATGGGATTTTTGACCCAAATTTCTTTATAATCCATTGTAGTGTGTCCATTTTATTGATCTATTATCTTTAGCAAGTGTAAAGTGCTTGATCAACAAAATCATATGACCTAGGATGGTTTATAAAGAGTTAGGAAGGGAGATGAAATGAGAGTGTTGACACAAATTTCTTTTTAATCCATTGTAGTGTATCCATTTTATTGATCTATTATCTTCAGCAAGTGTAAAGTGCTTGATCAATAAAAGCATATGACCTATGATAATTTATAAAGAGTGTGGGAAATGAACAAGGAGAAGTAGAAAGGATGATAGAGAAATAGAGAAAGAAATTGTGTAAAAGAGAAGGTAATTTTAAGTCTTTAACTCACCAAGGGATTATAAAGTCATGCATAGTTGCAAGAAGCACTTGCTAGAGCATAGATGTCAATATGAGCAAGGGATGTAGAACTTGGTGAGGAGTGTGGATGATGGAAGTATTTTGGGTTACCTAGCATATATTTTCAAGTGGGTTCATGGCCCATCATCTAGTGGTTGATGCATATGCAAATAAATACTTATATGCAAGATATGGAATGAAGGGATATGATCCCCTTGTAAATATAAAAGGTAATCGAGATCCTCAAGAATGTAATAATTCAATATGTAAGAGAATATGTATGATGGGATAAAATAAAAGGAAAATAATTACGTATCAAGGGTGTGGAAAGTCACACCTTTCATCATTTGATCCAATAGATTTAATAGAAGATAAGAGTAATGATTTAGAAGAAGAGAAAGAAGTGAATAAGGAGAAAATAAGAAATAAGAAACATGCTAAGGTAATAGGATTACAAAAAATCTTGTGGAAACCTCAAAATTTCAAGATGAGAGACCCATCTATATGTTGGTGATGTATGATATAGGTAGCATCATGTCGTATTGTGAGGGTAAAAAAAGCTATTGAGTGGATGGGGGAAAAGGGATCAGGTTATACACTCGTAGGGAGTATTTAGAGAGAGGGGTGTTGTTATGTTGAATTTTAGTACATATAAGAAGAGGATATAAGACCCACTTCCTCAATATATTCTCTATGAACATAGCATTATATCAATCAAAGGGTTATGAAAAAGGAGAAAACAAATATGAAAACAACAACATAAATGGGCCTAAACAAAGTTACATGTTGAGACCATAAACAACAATCAAAGGTAGAGGTTGCTTAGATGGTGTACTAAAAATAGTACCTACTTATTCAATATATTATTTACGATCATAATAAAAAAGGAGAAGATAATTTTAGGTTGATACAATGGGTGTAAGTAAATAATAATGAAAGAGAGTGTTATGAAAGTGATATGAAAGATAAAATAGCAAAATGCTAAGAAATACAAAGTCTAAGAGCATAATCATCTCAGTGGAAGAAAAAAAGCAATTGTATTCTAAGAATGCTAATGTCCTAAGTTTGGGGACCTACTAGCATCAATTACCTAATGCAAGTGCAATGCATGTGAGTCATTCCCCCGAGGGGCGGGAGCCCACGCGAAGGGCGCGCGCCACGCCGCGCGCGGCGCCGCGGCGCGCGCGCCCGCGCGGGGGCGCCCCGCCCGGGCAGGCGCGCCGCGGGGGCGCGGAGGGCGCGGGGGGGGGCGGGGCAGGGGGCGCGCCCCCGGGGGGCCGCCGCCCCCCCCGCGGGGGGGGGGGGGGCGGCGGCGCCGGGGGGCGCGGCGCGGGGGGGGGGGGGGGGGGGGGGGGGGGGGGGGGGGGGGGGGCCGGGGGGGGGCGGGGGGGGGGAAGAGAAGAGAGAGAGGGGGGGAGCGGGTGGACCAAGAAAAGAAGAGCACGGGAGAGAGAGGAGAGACAGAAGGAGGGAGGGGCGGCGGGCCGGGGGCCGGGCGCCCAACGGGGTAAGGGTTGTAAAGGAGGAGGGGGGGGGGCGGGGACCCCGGGGCGGGGCCGGAGGGGAGGCGGCAGGGGGCGCGGAGGCCCGGGGGGCGGCGGGGAGGGGGGAGGGATGGGGAGGTGGAGGAGGGTGGTGGGGGGGGGGGGGGGGAGGGGAGAGGGGGGGGGGGGGGGGGGGGGGGGGTGGGGGGGGGGGGGGGGGGGGGGGGGGGGGGGGGGGGGGGGGGGGGGGGGGGGGGGGGGGGGGGGGGGGGGGGGGGGGGGGGGGGGGGGGGGGGGGGGGGGGGGGGGGGGGGGGGGGGGGGGGGGGGGGGGGGGGGGGGGGGGAGGGGGGGGGGGGGGGGGGGGGGGGGGCGGGGGGGGGGGGGGGGGGGGGGTGGGGGGGGGGGGCGGCGGGGGGGGGGGGGGGGGGGGGGGGGGGGGGGGGGGGGGGGGGGGGGGGGGGGGGGGGGGGGGGGGGGGGGGGGGGGGGGGGGGGGGGGGGGGGGGGGGTGGGGGGGGGGGGGGCGGGGGGGGGGGGGGGGGGGGGGGGGGGGGGGGGGGCGGGGGGGGGGGGGGGGGGGGGGGGGGGCGCGGTGGGGGGGCGGGGGGGGGGGGGGGGGGGGCGGCGGGGGGGGGGGGGGGGGGGGGGGGGGGGGGGGGGGGGGGGGGGGGCGGGGGGGGGGCGGTGCGGGGGGGGGGGGGGGGGGGGGCGGGGGGGGGCGGGGGCCGCGGGGGGGGGGGTGGGGCGGGCGGGGCGTTGTGGGGGCGGGGTTGTTTGGCGGGTCGTGTGGGCGGGGGGGTGTGGGGGCGGGGGGCGGGGGCGCGGCGCGTGTCGGCGCCCGCGCGCGGGGGCGCCGCGCGGGGGCGGGGGGGGCGGGCGGCGCGGGGCCGGGGGGGGGGGGCGGGGGGGGGGGGGGGGGGGGGGGGGGGGGGGGGGGGGGGGGGGGGGGGGGGGGGGGGGGGGGGGGGGGGGGGGGGGGGGGGGGGGGGGGGGGGGGGGGGGAGAAAGGGTGGGGTGGGGGGGGGGGGGGGGGGGGGGGGCGGCGGGGGGGGGCGGGGGGGGGGGCGGGGGCGGGGGGGGCGGGAGGGGGGGGGGGGAGGGGGGGGGGGGGGGGGGGGCGCGGGCGGGCGGCCGGGGCGCGGCGGCCGCGCGGGGGGGGGGGCGGCGGGGGGGCCCGCGGCGGCGGCCGCGGCGGGCGCGGCGGGGGGGCCGCGGGCGGGCCGGGCGGGGAGCGTGAGTGGTGGGGTGGTGTTGGGGGGGGGTGGGGGGGGGGGGGGGGGGGGGGGGGGGGGGGGGGGGGGGGGGGGGGGGGGGGGGGGGGGGGGGGGGGGGGGGGGGGGGGGGGGGGGGGGGGGGCGGCGGGGGGGGGGGGGCGGGGGGCGCGCCGCGCCGCCGTCGGCGGGCGGGGGGGGGGGGGGGGGGGGGGGGGGGGGGGGGGGGTGGGGGTGGTGGGGGGGGGGGGGGGGGGGGGGGGGGGGGGGGGGGGGGGGGGGGGGGGGGGGGGGGGGGGGGGGGGGGGGGGGGGGGGGGGGGGGGGGGGGGGGGGGGGGGGGGGGGGGGGGGGGGCGGGGGGGGGGGGGGGGGGGGGGGGGGGGGGGGGGGGGGGGGGGGGGGGGGGGGGGGGGGGGGGGGGGGGGGGGGGGGGGGGGGGGGGGGGGGGGGGGGGGGGGGGGGGGGGGGGGGGGGGGGGGGGGGGGGGGGGGGGGGGGGGGGGGGGGGGGGGGGGGTGGGGGGGGGGGGGGGGGGGGGGGGGGGGGGGGGGGGGGGGGGGGGGGGGGGGGGGGGGGGGGGGGGGGGGGGGGGGGGGGGGGGGGGGGGGTGGTGGGGGGGGGGGGGGGGGGGGGGGGGGGGGGGGGGGGGGGGGGGCCGGGGGGGGGGGGGGGGGCGGGGGGGCGGCGGCGGGCGGGGGGGGGGGGCGGGGGGGGCGGGGGGGGGCGGGGGGGGCGGGGGGGGCCCGGGGGGGCGGGGGGGGGGGGGGGGGGGGGGCGGCGGGGGGGGGGGGGGGGGGGGGGGGGGGGGGGGGGCGGGGCGGGGGGGGGGGCGGGGGGGGGGGGGGGGGGGGGGGGGGGGGGGGGGGGGGGGGGGGGGGGGGGGGGGGGGGGGGGGGGGGGGGGGGGGGGGGGGGCGCGGGGGGCGCGCGGGGGGGGGGGGGGGGGGGGGCGGCGGGGGGGGGGGCGGGCGGGGGGGGGCGGGGGGGGGGGGGGCGCGGGGGGGGGGGGGGGGGCGGGGGGGGGGGGGGGGGGGGGGGGGCCGGGGGCGCGGCCGCGCGGGGGCGGCGCCGGGGGGGGGGGGGGGGGGGGGGGGGGGCGGCGGGGGGGGGGGGGGGGGGGGGGGGGGCGGGGGCGGGGGGGGGGGGGCGCGGGCGGGGCCGGCCGGGGGGCGGGGCGGGGGGCGGGGGGGGGGGGGCGCGGGGGGGGGGGGGGGGGGCCGCCCGGGGGGGGGGGGGGGGGGGGGGGGGGGCGGGCGCGGGGGGGGGGGGGGCGGGGGGGGGGGGGGGGGCGCGGGGGGGGGGGGGGGGGCGGGGGGGGGGGGGGGGGGGGCGCGGGGGGGCGGGGGGGGGGGGGGGGGGGGGGGGGGGGGGGGGGGGGGGGGGGGGGGGGGGGGGGGGGGGGGGGGGGGGGGGGGGGGGGGGGGGGGGGGGGGGGGGGGGGGGGGGGGGGGGCGGGGGGGGGGGGGGGGGGGGGGGGGGGGGGGGGGGGGGGGGGGGGGGGGGGGGGGGGGGGGGGGGGGGGGGGGGGGGGGGGGGGGGGGGCGGGGGGGGGGGGGGGGGGGGGGGGGGGGGGGGGGGGGGGGGGGGGGGGGGGGGGGGGGGGGGGGGGGGGGGGGGGGGGGGGGGGGGGGGGGGGGGGGGGGGGGGGGGGGGGGGGGGGGGGGGGGGGGGGGGGGGGGGGGGGGGGGGGGGGGGGGGGGGGGGCGGGGGGGGGGGGGGGGGGGGGGGGGGGGGGGGGGGGGGGGGGGGGGGGGGGGGGGGGGGGGCGGGGGGGGGGGGGGGGGGGGGGGGGGGGGGGGGGGGGGGGGGGGGGGGGGGGGGGGGGGGGGGGGGGGGGGGGGGGGGGGGGGGGGGGGGGGGGGGGGGGGGGGGGGGGGGGGGGGGGGGGGGGGGGGGGGGGGGGGGGGCGGGGGGGGGGGGGGGGGGGGGGGGGGGGGGGGGGCGGGGGGGGCGGGGGGGGGGGGCGCGGGGGGGGGGGGGGGGGGGGGGGGGGGGGGGGGGGCGGGCGCGGCGGGGGGGGGGGGGGGGCGGGGGGGGGGGGGGGGGGGGGGGGGGCGGGGGGGGGGGGGGGGGGGGGGGGGGGGGGGGGGGGGGGGGGGGGGGGGGGGGGGGGGGGGGGGGGGGGGCTAACTTGACTAGTTATCATTATCGCATCATTGCAAAGTCCCCTGAATCCATATGCAATAGGCAACAATGCATTTATGAGAGGCAATCATGCATATAATATGACAAGCTTTTGTGAAATTATGATATGAAAAATATGTAAAGTAGTTCTAGGCAAATATACAAAGTATGACAAGCAATCATGGATTTATGACAAGTAATCATGTAGCATGATTAGGCAATTGATGCATAATGACACCAAATATATTTGGGAATCTGGTAGGAGAAGAAGAGGTTTTAAGTTAGGATTGTTGAGAACTATGACCACAAACAACTCTTTGAACATTGTGGAATCTAGAAGAAGAAGTTGAGGTATTGAATTGTGTTTGTACCATGAATAAGGTTTACTTGTTGGATACCATATCATCAATACCTCATCTCCTCCTCTACATTCCAAAATATCTAGAGAAAACAATCATATAATTAGGCACAAACAAAGATGTTTTAAGCATAATATCATTTAAGATGCATAATGTTCATGGGTTCTTTAGGATATTTTCCATCCAAGGTTACAAGGTGACAAGATCCTAAGCCAAATTTAGCTATAATGACAAAGGGGTCTAGCTAGTTAGGTTCAAATTTATCTTTAAATTTAGTTTGAACATTAGTGTCCTTTTGATTTTCTTTAAGGACTAAGTCTCCTACTTCAAAATAATGATTGCGTACCTTTTTAGTGTAGGTACACTTGAGCCTATTTTGATAGTATTAAAAGTGCTCTAAGGCATTGATGTATTTTTTCATGGAGCAGCTCCAACTAATTAAGATGAGAGAGGTGATATTCATCACCAATTAAGGCATCTTGCAACAAGATGCACAAATAAGGGACCTCAATTTTGAATGGAAAAACTATTTTTGTCCCATAAACTAACACGTATGGGGTTATGCAAGTGGGAGAATGCACACTAGTGTGACAATCCCATAAGGTGGGATAAAGTTGAAGATACCAATCACAACCAGTCTTGTTGACCAGCTTTTGAAGAATTTTAATTATGTTTTATCAAATGCTTTTGCTTGGTCATTTCCTTAAGGATAATAAGGAGTAGACCATTTATGTTCAATTTTATATTTAGCACAAACATGATGGACATATGTATTATTTAAAGGTGTTCAATTTTCAAAAAGGATGATAAAGAAGACTCCATAGAGATAGAGGATCTGATTAAGGATAAATTTAGAGACCTAAGATCTGATGATAGTGGATAGAGATATAATTTCTACCCATTTGGTGAAATACTCTATGGTCGTGATGATAAACTTATGGCCATTAAAATAAGTGAGATTAATTTTTCCAATAATATCGATGTCCCACATGAAAAATTTCTAAGGGAAATCAATAGATTGAATACTGTCTAATGGTGCATGGATAAAGTTATCATAACATTGACACTTGTCACACTAATGAACATAATCACATGCATCCTTCTCCTTGAAATGCCAATAATAGCCTAGTCAAAGAAGCTTCTTGGAAATAGCATTATCGCTAAAATGACCATCACACAATACTTCATGAGCTTTTTTAAGGGTTACTTTGGTTTTTTCAAGGGCAAGGTATTGTAAGAGGATGCCATCGAACAAGCTTTGATATAAAATATTTCCAATGATAAAATAATCTACAAGCTTTTTTGCACAAATGCCTTTTCTTATTGCAATCTAAGCCTTCAAGTAACATGTCATATTTTAAGAAGACAAAGATATATTTGTACCAAGGATTAGGTGGAATAGATGTTGTTTTGATAGTGAACATATCCAAAGGCACATGGCTAGAACCCAAGGTTTTTGGTTCTCTAAGTTGACACATAATAATGGTGGCATCCTCGTCTTATAATTCTAAGGGGATAAACAATGCATCTACGACCATGGTATAAACATGGTGATTATAAGAGTGCATGATATACTCTATGGTTATCTTATCAAAGGTTGACATAAGCTTTACAACAATGTCTTTATAAGGATTCAAATTTTCATCTTTGGTGTGATACACACCATTAACTTGATTAACCACAAGTTATGAATACAAAAATATAATGAGGGTTTTGACTTCAAGTTTAAGTAGCACAAAGTCCCAAGATAAGGGCTTCATATTTTATTATGTTATTAGTGTAGTAAAAATAGAGCTTGAAAGAAAGAGGGACTAATTGCTTTTGTAGGGTAACTAGAATAATTCATGCCCTTATGCGCTTTAAGCAATGGACACCATTGAAATACAGGGTCCAATAATATTGAGGCTTTTCTTCGATAGCAAAGACACACTCATTTGGTAAATCTACCACAATAGGGTGGGTTGCATCTAAGGATGCTATAACCAATTACTCTATAATGACTTAGTCCTCGTTGGCTTTTTGGATAATGAATTCTATATTGAACTCACTAAAATTTATGACCCATTTAGCGATATGCCCTGAAATATGAGGTTTTGTCATGAGATAGAAATAGATATCAACCCTTTCAATGATAAATATTTTATGCCTAATCATGTAATGTAATAATTTCTAGGATACAAGCACTACAGTAAGGTAGAGCTTCTCTAAGGGGGCATAACATATTTTGTAACTAATGAGGGTTCTATTGATATAGAATATTATAATTTCTTTATGTTGGTCATCATGATGGGCTAGCATAGCCTCTAAAGCATGAACAGTTGCAGTAATATACACTAGTAAAGGTTTAGTAGGATTAGAAATTATGAGAATAGAAGGGGAATTGAGATATGTCTTGAGATCTTCACAAGCTTTTTAGCATTCATCATCCCATCAAAATTATACATCTTTGCTTAAGAGCTTAAAGAAGGGTTGAAACTTATCTAACATTGAAATTAATGGACTAAGTTATGAATATCCAAATATTATACAAACGTTAAAGGTATAAATAGACATACATTAGATGGTTTTCATTATCGTTAGTTGCTTCACCAAAATGTTATGTAAAGGATCCAAGAAGGATACAAAATGTGGTGCCCAAATGTGCACAGTCTCTTCACACATGCAAGGGGTAGCTTCTCATTCATTAAGTGATGAAATCAAACGATGAAAGCTACATGAGTTTGGATTTACCATTTTTAGTAAGTTAAAAGGCTTCCATTCATAGCATCACATTATGTATGGATGTTTGATTCTAATAGGCACATGGATCGATGACTTAGAATGAAAAATTATCCATGTAGGATGTTTTACACTACAAGAACATGATTTTCAAAAATAAAAATTAACTTAATGATGAAAGACTAGCAAAACACATTTTTTATGTTTGATAGAGAAAGAAGTTTGGAAGGGCATCTGAAAATAAAGAGTGACACTCACATAAATTCTAACATGACCTACTACTAGCCCTATGTAGGATTCAATAGCCACCTAGAGGTCATTGAACAACTCAATGGTGGGGCATATGCAGTAGTGTACAATTTCATGTTTAGAGATGACATATATGATTAGTGCAATCAATACATACCTACATGTACAAGGTGATGAGCGACTAGGCCACACAAAAACATGCGAGGATACCTGGTAGGGTGATATATTTCAACTAAAGTTAGTCAAAAAACCATCCACAAAGGTGGAGGTTTCCACTCAATTGCCCTACAAATTTTGATACAACGAAGCATCACAAGGTGGTGATAATAAATTCAACACAATGTTCAAATGTGTCCTTATATCCCAAGTACCCATACAGTGGTCACGAAGCATGGGTAGCATGCATACATGCTCACAATGAAGAGAAACATAGTGCCAATGAAATACGCCAAGGTTGTGACCTATTGAATATTATGGGCCTTCATTTTATTTTTTCAAGCATTAATCTAATTTCTAAGAACCAAACTATATTTTTAAAGTTGTGCATTTACAATCACAATAGCCGATAAATAGGAGCAATTTCAAGTGAAACCAGTAAAAGCTTGAAAGAATGGAAGATGAGGAAGGAAGGAAAATCCTCCTTGTAGGGCAAGATCGATGCTCTGATACCACTGATGTGGTGAAGAGCAAGCTAAAGTTGGTTACTGGTTATCCACCAAATCTCAATAGAATATCAATCTACAATTACTAGTTAACTAGAGAAGATGGTAAACTAATTTCTCACTAGAGAAAATGCTAACGACTAGTCTATCTTAGGAGCTAACAACTTACAATTAGGAAGCTTCTTACATGAAGCTTTATTTTCATGTTTATAAAATAATAAGCCTAAAAAAATATAATAATCCTAGCCTAACTATTACATTAAATGATGTCCTTGAGAGTTATGATTTATTTTATTTATTAAGTAATATGGTTGATTTTATTCATTCTTGAATATATTACATAATCTAATAATTACAAGGGTCAAATAGCATATAAATACCCAAATAAATGCTAATATTGAAGAGGATGAAGATGCACCCTAATACCTAAAACTAAAATGAAAAAAAAATTTTAATATAAGTTAATGTAGAGTCTTATAAGTCCACTACGTTTCACATATATTATCAATGTGAAGTAATTCTTTCAAGTATATTAAAATATAGAAGTTTTTTTTTCATACATATTTAAAGAAATGATTACTCATTCAAAAATTTAATTAGAGAAATGATTAACATCAAAACAAGAAAATTTCAAAAACCCTCTCTTATTAATTAAATATTAATAAATTTCATGATATATATATATATTGTTAATATTAGTCACTTCTTAATTTTAATGAAATTTCAAAGAATATTCATTTCACCAAAGATCCTATGAAATAATCATTTTCTAAAACACTTGCTTTAAATAAAATTTTAATCATATCCTTCAATGTATGCATAAATGGATTAATTAACATGTACGTATAATGGTTACAATGGGTTTAAAAAAATTACATGTCTAAAGTTTAGTCAAGATAATAAAATACTTAAGGATGATAATGTCACCTTCTTTGATTTTTTTTTATATTAAGGGAAATCGACAATGTCTCCATCATTTTATTTCCATGGGAGCGGTTTCAAATGATTTATAAAAGAATTGAATCCCCTATTTATCTTTGCAAACTTTATTATAAAATAAAATAAAATACTACAAAAGAGTGAAATGAACAAAAATACCTTATGATATTGATGAATATGCTTTAAATTTCAGATATGATGCAATAATTACAACCTATGATTACGTTTTTAATGATTTTGTATCTGAAAATGCAAGTTTGATCCCTTTTGTAAAAGTTTAACAAAAACTACCTAAATAACTATAAAATAATAAAAAGCATCTAATTATGTTAATATGACTCAAACAAATCTGACTCAAATAGATTTGTACCTAATCTAACACTAGAATAAAAGCATCATACAATGTATGGTTTCACCTACAGAAGCACCATATACTAGTAGTTTCACTATTGGTACAAAAGCATTGTTCAATGGCAATTTCACCCCTATACGAAAGTGTATTTCAGCATCAGTTTCACCACCTATAAAAAAGGGTTATATAGTGAAAAAAAATTATACAAAATTATATATGACACTATTGTAGGCCCATGGTGCTTTCATCCTATACCTACAATACATTAAAAAAAAGAAAAAACTATGAGCAAAAACATAAAGAAAGTATGATTAGTATGAAGGGGTTTGTCCTATCTCTCCAATAATGGTGAACTTCCTTAGTAGAGTGATAAAAACCCCATTCCTTTATGATTTATAGTTGAAATAATTATAAATGCATAATAAAATAAAAGCATGCAAATGATAAAAAACACTAATTAATGAAAAGAAAAAAAATGCTAAAAGGATGAAGGACCAATTACAACCAAGATACTAGATTGCTCATTTGATGGTTGTCAATTGTATGTAGTGCTTGGTAAATATCCTTTATGATGCCCCCATTTCACCTATGTTGGAAATTTTGGGTACCTTGGGTACATTGCCTTTGCTCAAGTGTAGATGTTGTCATTGATGTCAAGAAGCTTTGAAGCAATTTGATTTGATGTTAAAGAATGTGTTTTGATGAAGGTTTTTCAAAGCATGATCAGTGAGTTTCCAAGAAGTCCTTAGTGGCCCATTTGTAAAAGTTCAAGAAAAAGACAAGTTAGAAAAAGTATGCAGCCGGCTGGAAAAACTAACGTGATTTTGTGACATGTTTGAGGAGAGAGAAAGTGTTGGCAAAACTATCACGATTTTGTGACATGTTAGAGGAGAGAGAAAGTGTTGGCATTCTCCCTGTTTGGTGTGGGGGGGCTTCGAAGAAAGAGAAGAAGGAGGAAAAGAAAAAAGAAAGAAGAAGGAGAGCAAGATGGAAAGTGTCACAATTTCGTGACATGTCGCATTTTCGCAACTCGAAAAGTGTAGGTAGGCAGAGAAGGAAAAGTGTCGCGATTTCGTGACATTTTGAAAAGAAGGTTGTACGGATGCAAAAGTGTCACGATTTCATGACATGATGGAAGAGAGTACGATCGACAAAATCGAAGAGAGAAAGTAATTTGAAAAGTGTCACGATTTCACGACATGCTACAAAAGACAAAGTGAGGACTGTCGCAATTTTGTGACATGCTGTAAAACTCAAAATGAGAACTGTCATGATTTCACGACATGCAGCAAAGGGAAGAGTTTGAAAAGAGAAGGGTCACGATTTTGCGACAGGCAGTAGAGAAAGCATACGGAAGCTAAAAGCGTCACAATTTCATGACAGGATGAAGGAACAACTTATGGATGCAAAAAATGTCATGATTTCGTGATAGGTTGAGATGGTAGCATTCAGTTGGAGAAAGTGTCATGATTTTGTGACAGAAACAGGAAGCAAGTCTTCAACAGAAGAAGCATCATGATTTCATGACAAATTCAAGAAGGAAGAGCTAAGGAAAAGCATCACAATTTCTGACATGTTCCATAAAGAAAAGCATAAGGAACGAAAGTGTCATGATTTCCGACATGTTTCATTTGGTGAAGCCAAGAAAAGGTTAGAAGAGAAATGTCACAAAGAAAAACAACACAGAACAAAAAAAAGGAAGCAGTCAAAAGTCATGAACCACAAACAACAACCAAAAACCAAACAACCAACAACAACAATAAAACCAACACCAACACCCAAAAACCCAACAAAGACCACACAACCAAAACAAAACAAACCAACAATCAACACCAACCACAAAAACCAAAAACCCAAACACAAAAAAAAACACACACCAACACAACCACAAAACCCCCCAAACCACCACAACAACAAACCAACCCACAAAAAACCCAAACCAAACACAACCCAAAAAAAAAACCAACCCACACCACAAACCCCAACACCCAACACCAAAAAAAAAAAAAAAAAAGAAAAGCAACTACACCCCCCCAAACCCAAACACACCCAAAAGACAAAAAACAAAAACACAATAACAACAACCCCACCACACAAAACACAACACAAAAAAAACACACCCAACACCAAACAAAAAACCACCACAACAACAAATAACAACCAAAACCAAAACAAACCACCAAATCACAAACAAAACAAAAACAACACAAACAAACCAAACAAAAAAACCAAAAAAAAAAAATACACACCAATAAACCCAAAAACACCAAAAAATTAAAAACCCCAAAAAAAAACAAACAAAAAAAAAAACCCAAGAACCAAAAAACCAATAATACAAAACACCAAACACCAAAAACAAACAACAACCAAAAACCAAAAACAAAACAAAACAAGCAAAACCAAAACAAAAATAAGACAAATGAAACAACACCACCAAGAAATAAAAAAAACAAACAACAAAACACAACACAAAAAACAAAAAGACAACAACACAAAAAACCACAACCAAAACACCACAAACAAAACACAAAAAACCAATAAAAAAACACAAAAAAAAAACCAAACAAGCACACAAAAAAAAAACACCAAACACAAACAAAACAAAAACAAAAAAAAAAACAATAAAAACCCCAAAAAAACAAAAAGCAACAAAAGCAACAAAAAAACAAAAACACAACCACAAAAAAAAGAAAGAAAATCAACCAAAAAAAACAAAAAAAAAAAAAACACCAACAACCAAAACCAAAAAAACAACAAAAACAAACAAAAACCCAAAAAAACAAAAACAAAAAACAACAAAAACCAAAAAAAACACCAAACAAAAACAACAAAAAACCAACCACACAAAAAAACAAAAACAAAAAACAAAAAAAAAAGAAAACCAAAAAAAAAAAACAACAAAAAACACCAACACAAAAACAACACAACACACCCACAAACAAAAAAAAAACACAAAACAAACACCAAAACACAAACAACAAGCAAAAAACAACAAAAACAAAAAAAAACAAAAAACACACAACCCCACACACACAAACACCCAAACAAACACCCAACACAAAAACAAACAAAAACACAAAAAAAAAAAAAAAACAAAAACCAAAAAAACACAAAACCAAAACCCCACCCAACACCCACAAAAACACCACACCCACCCCAAACCCCCAAACAAAAAAAAAAAACCAAAAAAAACCAACAAACCAAAAACAACCAACACAACAACCCACAAAAAAAACCACACCCCAAAACAACAAACCCAAACAAAAAACACACCAAACCACCCCAACAAAAACAAAAAAAAAAAAATAAAAAAAAAAAAAAAAAAAGAAAGCGACATGAAAAACAAAATCCACACCAACACCAAAAAAAAAACACCACAAAAACAAAAACACCCCACAACAACCACAACAAAAAAAAAACACCACACAAACAAACCAACACACAAAACCAAAACCCACAAAAAAAACAAAAAACACAAGCAACAAACAACAAAAACAAAAACACACAACCAAAAACCAAAAAACACAAAAAACAACAAAACAAAACCAACAAACACACAACACAAAAAAAAACAAAAAACACACACCAAAAAAATAGAAAAAAACAACAAAAAGAAAACAAAAAAGAAAAAAGAACAACAAAATCCAAATGAACTACGTCAAAATTCCAAACACATTGTACCAAAACAAAGCCACGAGCGGACACCGCCCCCACCCCCAAAAGCAAACCTCACTAGTTATACCCTTTGATATGCATTGGAAAAGGATGCAAAGGTGCAAGGGGTCAAAATTGCTTCAAGATTGTTGCAACTTGTCAATGGAGACAAGTCCTTCCTGTTATGATTTTGGCAATGTGTAAATACTTGGAAAAGATTTGATGCCCTTTTGACTTCCTCCAAGGGTGGTTTTACAACCAACCCAAGCCCATTGGAGGACTCACGAGGATATTCAAGAGGAGAAAGTAAGGAGGGTGAAGTGGCAATTTCTCATAATTGTAGGAGGTGATTGAGAAAATTAGTGGTTTGATTGAATGTTTGAATGGCTTTATTGGGGACATAACAGGAGTAGGATGACATGAAACTATCAATTAAAGGGGATAATTAACAATTCTAAAATCTTAACATTCCATTGAACCATTTATAGGATGAGATATAGAGGCAATTGGTGGTGATGGGTGGTTAGACTATCAAAAATTTAATTTTGGTGGTAGTAGTACAAAAGTGTCATGATGGTATGAACGCACTATACAGAATTCTCTTTGACATTATCATCGATGACAAAGGCACTGTATAGATTTTTGTAAGTTTATTGTGCTTTTTTACTTGGGAATTTTGGGGTATCAATCCTTAGATAAGTATAGGCATGTTTATACTCATTGGAAATCTCCTTTTGATCCCATTCCAATGATACTACATTTGTAAGGATTTAAAGTAGTTTTATAAGGCTCAAAAGTGATATCACTTTTTCTCCTTAATTTGGGTACAAAAAGGGTGATTAGCTCAAGATACTGATTGGGAATATTTTTTATAACCAATTAACACATAAAATTAGGTGTCTATATTTACCCCTTTTTGATGTGCTTATTGTATAATAATATATAAAAAATGGTCATGGATGCCCCAATTTTATAACAAAAAATATACCTATTTTTCTAAGGTCAAGTTTATGATTTTTATGAAGGTTCAATTAAAATGTATAAAATGCAGTTACGTCCTAGCATATGTCTTTTATTTTTAGAGGGAAATACCATATTGGATTGAGAAAACTCAAAGGTGCTTTGATATGGACCAACGTGATGATAAAATGGTAAGATAGGTAACATGCAAAGTTTTTTTTTTAAAAGAGGGTTCTAAGGGTTAAGAGGAGATAAAAGTTAGAAAAATGTAAAATGAAGAGAAATTTTTATAAAGTGGAGGAAAAGTTGAAAAAGGGAGAAAATATTTGAAAAATGTATAAAGGATGGAAGGGAGGGAGAGGGTCCCATTGTTACCATGCCAAGAGAAGGGAGTTGTAGAGAGGAAGAGAGAACATTTGTATGATATATTTTCACATCATATGGTGCTATTATGTTTGTATGGTGTTATTTTATTTGTATGATATTTTTGCAACCATACAACACTTTTGGGTTGTAAGGATATTTTGCTAGGTTCATTTAATTTGTCAATTTTTTGTTGGAACTAATTGATTTTTGGTTTTTGGATGATGTAGGCTTGAAAAGCAATCTTGGAGTGCTATAAGAGGAAGTCACATGTCCTAAAAACTATTCAAGGGTTTTTGGATAGGATTGATTATTATTTTCTATTGATAATAGGGGTCAGGATTATGCATAAGGGGTTGGACTCAAAAGTACTTGTAAAAAAGTGATGAATCCTAATCAAAATCAAGGTGAATCATGGAGAATCCTAAGCAAATTAAATCGAGCATCTTCATACAAAAATTTGGGGTATTTGAAGCCCTAAAATGTAAGTTCATATTTGGGGCCATTTTTAACCTATTAAATCATCTTATAACTTCATAAAAACACCACCATTAGATCATGCTTGAAAAGATCTTTCCAACGAGTACAAATATACCTATGTTTTGATATATATTATGGCAAATTAACCCTAATAAAAATTGATCCTAAAAATTTTAGGCGAATGGGCCAATGTCGAGGGTCCTCATATTCGCCAATTTTCAATTTTTAAAATCCTAATATTCGCCCAATTTGTAAATATTCACCACTATGCATAACCCCGATAGGGTTATACCATATAACTTAAATATTTAAGGTAGAGTTTAACCAGACCCTACGAATAAAATTAGTAAAGTTATGGTACTCTGCGACAAGTACCTTTCATATTCCAATATGGGAGATGATGTTCACTTTTGAGGATATATGGAGGATACTCTATATATCTATCAGAGGTGTTGTAATCAAGATGATGCACAATAAGAGATAGTATCTCTAAATATTAACAAAGGATGCAAACTTTTCACTTGTATAATCTGGTATTAATATTAATATCATGTACCTAGGGGGTCATTTAGATTGGTAAATGACTCTACTATGTGCATTGGTTTTTGGTGTCTTGAGTAGGGATATGAGAAGGAGGGTAGTGTAGTGGGTATGGGGTGGCAATGATGCAATACAAGCAGGTTGTATTCACCTAGAGACCAGTGGTATTAACATACATGTATTAGACACTACATAGGATAGTATAGAAGGATGGGCATAGTTTGGTATGTTCTATGCTACTTTAGGTTTGGGCATGGGAGAACATATCAATATTATAGCCACCAAGGCAAGGAGGGTAGAGGAATTACAGGTACCTATTGTTTTATTGTGGGCATGGTATTTTGACACAAGACAAAGAGAGTCAATCGAGACATGGTGAATAGTTAGGAGGAGGGTAGTGGATGATATTTTATCAGTTCAAATTTTATGCAAGCCTTATTGGCTACACCTGAGGTGGATCAATCGTGGATATTATTTAGCCCAAGAATGGAAGGTTAGGTGGTTATTTGAGACAAGGGGTAAACAAAAGTTGCATTATTTTGATCGAGTTATGAGATAATTTGGTATGGTGGAGGATATTTTTAAGAGGTCGATATGATTCAAGAGATCCCATCAAGATAGAGAGGTTGGTTACTTTCCCAATATAGATAGCTATGTAGAGTAGGAGGCAAATTATCTTGTTAATCTAAATCCATGCCAAGATCATTCCAGTGTAGTAGAAGGATACTAGTGACAGTATCAAGGGACAGGACCATAGTGCATAATAGTTTTAAGAGATCCATTGAGGACATGGTAGTGGTAAGATTAAGTTTTGTGAAGACACCTAAAAGAGGAATTATAGTGGTAAAGATAGATGTAAGCACCAATAATAGTACCACTACTTCATATACTATCACTGCCAGAGGATATCACAAGGGAGTTAGAGGTAGCAAGTTGCTACCTACTAAATTTGAAGGAGATTAGGAGAGGCTATTATGATGGATGAATGGACTAGAGGTCAAGAGAGATTATTTTTCAAGGTAGTTGATAGCCCACCATTTGGATAAGGAGAGGGATAAGGGATATTTCTCAACTACATATGGAGTATGATCCACTAGCCATAGAGAGATAGCTAGATGACCAAGTTATAGGGATAGGTGACAATGTTATAGGGATAAATGATTGTGTTTATTTAGGAGAGAGAGAGATAGAGTGAGAGAGATTTGGATAGAAAATATGGCCATGATCTAATATATAATTCATAGTCTGACTACTAAGCATAATTCCATTGTAGAATTTGCTATGACTAGAGGGGGAGATACAATTCATATACTAGTGGATAAACTATCTTAGTTACAAGGGTAGCTAAGTAAGTGATAGATTTAGTTGGTCCAGTCATAGGGGAGGTGGTTCATGTGTAGAGAGAGTTTGAATAGGTGTATGGAGAGTTTATATGAGCACAGGTATATCTATTGGCAACCCAGGAGGAGCTACAAATTGTATAGTGAGACCTATAGGTGGTGATAGAGTAGGCCACACACTACTATGTACTATACCATGCAATAGTGCTTACATATATATGAATTCCTTCACCCACTAGGACATGGTCTCAAACCTAATAAAGATTAGTGACTTAGGATTTTCAACAGTCAATGAGGATTCCACCACTAGGTAGAGGTGCATTTAACACCAGTTCCAAGTGCTAGAAGGTACATGTGATATATTTTGTGTAATGATTATTTGATGGTTATTGATTAGTGATGATTAAAAACTTTTAATGACACATTTAGATAATGATAAGTAGATAAGAGATTAACCAATCAAGTTGGGTATGTTGTTTTTAGATTACTTGATATTTCTATTGACTTTTAAGTGTAAACTCTAAAGGATCTTGTTTGTTATTGATGACCTCCAAGCATAAGCTTGAGGGAGAATTTTTTATTGATGTTTAAGTATAAACTTAAAATATCCTTTTTATGATTGATAACTCTGAAGTATAAACTTAAAGGAGCCTTTTGTTGACCTTTATGTTAAAGGAGACTTTTGTTATTGATGACCTCCAAAAGTAAACTTGAAGGAACTTTTTGTGAATGATGAACTTCAAGTTAAACTTAAAGGAGATTTCTATTAATGATGATCTTCAAGCATGAACTTGAAGGAAATTTTTGATTCATACCTAAGTGGTGGCCTCTTAGCCTGATTAATGGAAAAGCACTTAGGCAACTTTAAATATGTATGACTGGCCTATTTAAAGTCACAAAGTGTTTGATTTATGTACAAGTCCACCTTTATAAAGATATAAGGTGTTTGATTTATGTACATGTTAGCCTATTTAAAGGCATAGAAGTGATCATCTTAACTAAAAGCACAAATTGCTTGATCTATCTATTTATAAAGTGGTCTATTTAAGGACCTTATTTAGTAGCTTTTATGAATATAGATAAGTACCCAATTGATTACCTTTGTTTGTTTTATTTAGTTACTTTTTGAAGTGGTTTTGATGCCCCCAATTAGGAGGTAATGCTATAGTTTGGTGAGTTTCCCCTAATCATGAAAATGTTGGATGGGGTAGATGATGAGAGTTTATTTGGGCCATTAGAACTTGTGAAGGATCACAATATTCATCATGTAGATGATGAGGAAATAGAAGAAGAAGAATTAATTAGGCTATCAAAATTGTAGACTATCATAGTATTCATCATGTGGCCCATGGATGGAATAAAAGAAAGGAGTATTTTTGGAGATATTTTCCATCAACATTTTCAAATGTCATAGAGTTTGTCATATGGAAATTGATGAAGAAAGGTCAATTTTTATGATTAGTCATTCTATGTGCCTTATAAGCTCATGATAAAATGGGGTATGCCAATCCATTGTATATCAAATATATAAGGTGACCAATAATGGTAAAGGTTGGAGTAGTGAAATAGAGACAAAGTGATTGTAGCATCTATTCCTATGACTCATGTAGTAGACATCATATGGCAATTTTAGTTTTAAAATAACATTGTAATGTAATTAATCTAACATATACAATGCACTCCTTATACCCCTTTTCTACAAATTTAGGGAATGGGTATGACTATTTAGTCCTTAATTTTGTACAAAAGGGCTATAAAAAAGGCAATGAGAAGTCGATGGAGGAAAGATAAATTGAAGTGTGATGAAAATAGTTCATCTTAGCTAGCTCATACACTAGAAAGATATGGATTGAACACTATTTATTACATGATGGATCTATAATCCTTTACACACTTACCAAGTATTAGATAGACATATCTTCTTGAGGATCCATAAGTAGTCGAGGATAGATGAGGTATTGTGAAAACATGAAAGTCAAGTGAGAAGGTAAGTATTGATAGAGAGAATCAGTTGTGTAAGTTGATGATTATCATTTGCAAAAGGAAATTAGGAGGCTCCACTAGTCTCAGTTGACTAGTGCAATTGCAATGTAAAATGATATATTCCTAACTAGAATTATCATTACATCAATATGGATATTTTATCATTATTTTAATGATAGAGAGAGTTGTCTTGGTTTCTTTACCTACTAGTGAGAAGTGTGGGTTATTTTTAATCCATTGATTAATGTATTTGTATATTGGAAAACCAAAAGATAAAAACAATCACTTACCTAGTGCTCATGGGACACCTTAGATTAATATGGAAGGAAAATGAGAATTGATAGATATTTATGGTTTGAATCATGAAGGAGGACTGGTAGGATCTGTTAGCATCAACTTACCTAGTGCAAGTGCAATACAAAATGATTTATTTCTAACTAGGAACATCACTTTCCTTATCCTAAATTTCCTAACTCGATATGCAATAGGTAATCCAAGAAGAAACATGCACATGCATCCCAATAGATATGAACGTAAGCCAAATGTAAATAAACATAATGTTTACAGAATTGGTGAACATTAAGATTTAGCTCTAGATTCAACCAATAGAGATGGGATTAGGAGGATCTACTAGAATCAACTTACCAAGTATAAGTGTAGTGCATATATGAGTTAGCCTCATTAGGATCATCATTTGCATTCATTATGGATTCATAATTTTATATGTGACAAGTAATTTATGTACAAGAAAGCACATGTAGACATACAAACATATATCAAGTAGTGATAACAAAATGAGATAATGCAACTTTTAGATGTAATATGGGGGTGTCACTAGCATCAATTGAAGAACACAAGCTTATACTGAGAGGGTGTCTGAAAAGTATAAGACCACTTTTTACTTTTCTTTTATAAATAATATTATGCAATATATCAATGGTAATATCAATAGCAATAATCAAATCAATGCATAAATCACCACACACAATAGAGACACCAATTTAACATGGTTTACCCAATGTGGGCTACTCCACGGAGAAAATATTTCACTAAAATTTTCTCAATAAATATCTTGGGAAACCTTTCCCTATTACAATGTTTATGGACCTCTATCCAAAGGAGACACCAATCCCCTAATCAATTTCATGGATCTCTATCCACAGGAGACACCAATACCCTAAGCAAGTTCATGGATATCTATCCATAGGAGACACCAATCCCCTAAGCTAATTTGTGAATCTTTATCCACAGGAGAACTCCTTCTCCTCTGCTCTGGTTGGTGATCTTCTAGAAGAATGGTTACCTCCACTGCACTAGCTTATGGATCCCCTTCATGGCCCACTCCATTATTGCCTCTACTGGTGATATGTTATATGGTCAGGGTCTCCACTTCGTGGCCCATAACTAACCACTATGTTTCGACCAATATCCCATATGACACCCTAGCTTCTGGCTACCTGTCCAATAGCGGGGACTATGCCTTACCCATCAATATCCCTATAGCAAAGACAACTTAGAGCATACCTATATGACAAGAGAAGCTCACAACACAAGGTTAGCCAAAATAAGACAAAGCACCCATACACTAAGTCGACCAACACAAGGCATATTTACACAATGTACAATTGACATTTATATTTATAACATCCACACACGATTACATCCTTGGCCCAATGACCTAGCACTAATGGCCCTTTTACAAAATGGTGGTACAATGGCACGCCTTCCTTTCCTCTATGAATATGCCAACCAACCTACCAAGGCAAGCCCTAGTAGACTTGGCTCCTTCGCAAGCCAAAACCCCTTTTTGGATGCTCTTCAGACATTCAACTTAGGATGGATAACTGTGATGGTAAGACCCCTTTATGGCACGACACCTTCTAGCAGCTCAACACTCCTAAAGATGGCTCAATGAACTTGTGCTAGCTGATCACCAGATGTTTGACATCGGTGTTCACCTGGCTTCTCACAGCACCTCGTAGACACATCTTGAGATACACCCCCATGGCAGCACTAACCCAATGGTTAACTCTTGGTGATATAAATAACGTCTTGACAACACACGACCTACCCGAACATGGCACTTACAGATCTCTCGCAATGTTTCTAGCCTTTTAGCCTAATTGGTGATGATGAACCAACAAAATTGCTCAGCCTAACGTAACACCTAGGCATAATAGAACCTATGGTGAAGTAGAAATTAGGGCCTTCCTAGCAATGCCTTTGACCAACTAGCTGACTAGCTCACCCATTGCACAAAAATTGACTTATCGACAGACAGACGCCCCTCCTTAGGTCTGGCAAGTTACCTAAGCACGTGCCCACTCATACTACCTGCTTAATGGCAAACCCTGCTCCCTTGATTTTTCCATGGCAAACTTCACCATGCCCCATCTAAACTTAGTGGCAACCAATTCCATACTCTCAAATGGTGGCAAAAACATGCATGACGATGATAATCAAGGAGCCCTTGGATGTGGATAGGAGGCAAAGAGAACCATCCTATCATAAACTTCCCCACTTAAAATGGTGATGTTGTTGGTGCCATAGGTAGGTGCTCTTGGTGCCATAGGTCCCTTTGAAAACTTCAGGACTCTTTGATCAAAACCTACAACACTATTGCTCCCACTCTAGTAGCTTCCTTTGCATAACTTTTAGAATGCCCTATCGACAAATACGATGCAGGGTGAGGGTTATCAATCCTTACCTAAACACTTTATTTCATGGAAAAGGCTCCCCCACTTAGGCTCAAAACCCCTTTTCCACAAGGTACTTGTCATGTTTCCAACTGACAAAAGCAACAACCTTTCTAGCTAATAAAGAACTCCTTAACATTTCTTACCTTGGCCAACTAACTTGGCATCCTTGCCAATTGAATTGGCACCTTTCAACTCTACCAACTGACTTGGCATCCTCCATCTCTGGTTTCCCTCTATAGATGAAAATTGAGTCATCTTCGATACTTATGCAACCAATCCTCTGCTCTTCTCTAGGATAACTATCATTGCACTTGACATACCTCCCAAAGTACAACCCACAGAGAATCAAACCTTAAATACAAACTCACCAAATTGCACCTAACACTCTTTGCATTAGTGTTCAACCTCATGAGTGTCTTCCCTCCTGACTGAATCTTCCTAAACTTGGACCTTTCATCAAATTTCGATGCGCACCATCTCCCTACTTCAACCATGGTGCCAACAACTTGGCATTTCCATTTTCTAAGTTCCCTACAAGTCGATAAGATATATTTCCTATTCTTTGAACTTTTAGCACCCAATGGTCAAGGGATTCGATAGCACGATTTCCATTGGCACGATGTCTTATGCCCGACCACAAACACTTTTTACCTACATCCCCCTTGCAACCTCCTTGACGGGTCCAAGAGTGGATTTTCTCAACCTAGCCGCCACCCAAATTTCGATGACAACCACATTCCTACTTCCTGAATCTTTCACGTACCTTTCACACATTATCCTTTAATTTCATGGCACTAGAAGACTTACTGACTACTCGACAAACTTTCAAAAGTAGCCAACAAATTCCCTTTTTTCCCTGGCAACAACTGGCCAACATACTCTTGCCCTCACATAGAAGATATATCTTCACTACCCTGGCTAATGGACCTCTATCCACTAGATATTATTATTCTATATACTTTGTCACCTCCAAAGATTACTCCCAGCTCTGTCTCAATTTTGCACTAAACACGGTCCTTCGATATAGCACAAATTTGCTTAATGTCTATCTCTGATCTACACTAAACATAGTCTTTTGGTCTAGCAAAAATATTCTCAATCTCTATCTCTAATCTGGCACTAACCTATCCTCAAATCTACACCAACATCTATCCTCAAATCTATCCTCAATCCTTAACACAAAGCTTGACCCAATCATAAATCAACTTTGCTAGATCTGCCCCAAACCTTAACCCAAGGTTTGAACAAATCAATCAATCAACTCTGCTCTCAAGTCTTCTCAAAGACTTATCCCAATTCTACATTGTAAGATTTCACAAAAGCTCACACTAATCTATCCACAAGTCCTCTCTTGAACTTGCTCTCACTGCTCTTAAGTCTTCACCAAGACTTACCTCAAATCTACTCAACAATTCCTCACTAGAACTTGTCCAATATGCTCAACAAGTCTTCACCAAGACTTATCTAAAATCTACTCAACAAGTCTTCACCAAGAATTGTCTCAACTTTGCTCAATAAGTCCTCACTAGAACTGGTCCAATATACTTTTAAGATTTCACAAAAGCTTACTCAACTCAATATTTAAGTCCACTCTAGGACTTACTCAAATCTATCCACTAGCTTTCACAAAAACTCTATACAACTCAACTCAATCTATCACAAAAAACCTCTTCAATAACAGAAACAATTTTCACACAGAATATTGTTTTAATCTCATAGAAACATATAGAGAATGGTTAGAGACTCAATATATTTCTCACTCACAAACACTCAATCACTTTCAATATATTTCTCAAATAAATTCAGAATATAGAACAATTTGTTTTACAAAACTTGAACTATCACTTCAACACTTCCAATTGACTAGGATCAATCAACTCCACTCAACCAATCACTCAATGAAACACTCCTTGCTTACAAACCCTAGTCCAAGCATATGAACACTCACTCAATTATTTCCAACAATGCTTATCAAAAAATCTCACATAACAATGATACTCATGATCTTGCACAAATCCTAGTTTCAATATAGTTCTCAACTTCAAATAACAATGATACAATCTTGCACAAACCTTAATAATGCATATGAAGGCTCATTCAATTTTTCCAACAATGCTTTTCAAACAAGATTTTTAGCATCAACTTTCACTCAGAAAAACCTTTAACAATCAAACTCAAAAATGCTTATCAAACAACCCTTTTCACTCCAACTTAGCATTCACAACATCCAACAATCACTCACAAGGAAGATGTGCCCATACCTTTTTTTTGATGAAGAATTGACCTCAAAACCTATCTCAATCACAATTACTCTCTTTTCCAATTTCAAAGGTTAGATGAAAAAATATCACTCTAACACTCCCCTAAAATATTTCACAATTACAAAAATAATTAAACTCAAATAGACCTTATTACTCCATCTTGAAATTAACATTCACCAAAAACATATAACAATAAATATTTTATTACACCTTATAACTCCACTCTAAATAACTCAATCCACCAAACAATTAAATAAAAATAATTATATAATTTTATCATCCTTATATCTCCCTAAGCTCAAAACTATACCACACAACCTTAGGAGCCAAAATAAATTTTTAATAAAACTTTAGTACCTCTCAAAGTGATCTCGATGGGATTCGATCCCAAGTCGAAGCGCCTCCAGTGCTTTAGCTGCGGCTACCTAGTCGCGTGAGCTAAGCACCAAAAGCCAAAAATGCTTTAGCATCTTCGATGCACAAAACTTCATGACCTTCCCTGCTATGAATCAAACGCAACACCTTGCATTCCGAAAGCACTGCCAACTACTGCTAGCCCACCTGGCTAGGTGGTGACAAGGCTTCCAAGCCTTGTTCCTTTTGACCCTTCACAACCTGCCAAGAAGTCAACAAAGGACTTCTTCCTTCTTTCGCTCGTTGAAATATTGCGCACACCTTAGCTTAGGAGATTAATTAATTCGATCGAGGATTTTTTGAAGCCACTTAGGCATTTGGTATTTATACCCATGCCTCCAAATGCGTTGACGTCGACGGAGGAGAAAAGGATGACATTGGTGCATTAATTTTGCCCTTATAACCCTAACCTTAGGGTTATTAAATTAAATTATAATTTAATTAATAATAAAATTATTATAATTAATTTAATAACTAGATCTTACTATTAGACCTTTAATATTATAATAAAATATTATAATATAATTTTTCTTGGGCCTTCTCATTTCTCCTATAGACCTTATTTGACCACCTTGAATATTATAATGGGAGATATTATAATATTATTTCCCTTAGGTCTAGAAACAATCTTTCTCTTGCACTGATTACTGAAACTAACTCTTGACATCCTTCCTCTTGCACTGCTCACTAAAACTGAATCTTGACATCAATGACAACAAATATTGTCATATTTCCAACATCAGTCTCCTACCGCAAGTGTAACACACAATGATCTCTTCCTGACTAGGATCATAATTGCATCATCGTGGTCCCCTAGTGTAATTAGGCAATCCATGCATGTGCATATAGGCAAATATAAAGATAAGCAATCGTGTAAGCAGTCATCCATGCAAGTAGTTAATGAACATCATAGTAGTCATGCAAGTGAGAAATGGAGTGAAACAATGCAAATTTAGATGTAGTAATGTTTTAAGTGCATTATATTGAGAGGTTTATTTAGTTATTTTCTATCATGTGTGTCTATATGGCAAGCTCTTAATCCAAACTTGGTGGTTATTATAAATGGACCTAACCAATCGGGCTCAAATTTTTGCTTTGAGGTCTCTTTTTGCATTGGTATTCTTCTAGTTTTCCTTAAGAACCAAGTTTCCCCCTTCAAATGAATGTGATTGTACCTTTTTGTCATTGTCTCTCTTGAGCCTCTACTAGTAGACTTGTAGGTGTTCTAAGCCATGGATCTACTTCTCATAAAGTAGCTCCATTTAGATAAGGTAAGTGAGGCAATATTCATTGTTTATGGAGGAGTCTTTCAATAGGACACATAAGGAGGGTGCTTCCAAATTAAAAGGAAGGCAACCTCAGTCCCCTAGACTTAAGTATAGGGTGTCATACCTATAGGAGTTTGAATGTTGATGTGATAGGCCCACAAGGCCAAATAGAGTGGCTAATTTTAATCTCATCCTTTTTTGTTTATATTTTTCTTACGTATTTTGATCAGGGTTTTAATGGAAGCCTCAGTTTGATCATTACCTTGTGGATAGTAAGGTATGAAATACTAGTGTTGGATTTCACATTTGGTATAATTTTTTGGACATATTTATTCTTAAAAGGTTTATTGTTATTAAAGAGTATCATAGAAGGGATGTCATAACAACAAAGAATTTAAGTATGAATTTGGATAGTTGAAATCCAGTGCAAGAGGACAAGGGAATTGGTTCAACCCATTTGGTGAAGCACTCAATGGTGGTTATGATGAACTTATGATCATCAAAATATGTCAGGTCAATCTTGCTAATAATGTCTAAGCTCCAAATAGAAAAGGGCCAAGAAGAGGTTAGGCATTGTAGCTCTTGTGATGGTGCATGATTAATATTGACATTTTTTATACTTACCACATTTTTGACATAATCATAAGAGTCTTTCTCCATAGAGGGCCAATAATAACCTAACCAGAAAATATTTTTGGCGATGGCATTTATACTAAAATGGCCATCACATTCACATGATCTCTCATGGGCTTCTCTAATGACTACTTGGGTTTCATATGCAATTAGATTTTGGAGAATATTACATTATTTACTACATGCTAATGTACCCTCATGGTACCTTATGGTACAATATAAATATTATAATAGGGTTAGAATCTATAGTTTAGAAGTGTATATTATATTTCCCTTTATGTATGTGTCTATATGCAGGATATGCACGTGTGTCATGTAATTATGTGTGCAAGTGTATAGAGTGGGAAAGTCTGCAAGTCTCATACAGTAAAGTGTACAAGTGTGCATGTAGGATTGTGCAAGTTTCATAGAGTAAAGTGTGCAAATAAATAGAAATTCAAGAGTCATGTATACAAGTGGCAAGATGAGAAGCCAAAGGACACGAGAGGTTTATCTTATGCATGAAATAGGAAAGGATGCATCTCCTAGTTTTGAGAGGAGAGTAATAGAAAAAGAATACAAGAGTAACCTTTCTAAGGTTATATTATGGAGACAAAGCTCTATGTAATTTATCAAAGATCACATTTAATCACTGATAAAGCTTGTATGAATATTTTGATCAATCTACTATAAGTTTTCTTCATATTATTGCATGAATGGTATTGGCCATTTTATTCATATTATCATTATTTTCATTAATGTTGTGTTCATTAGTTTTGGCCATTTAATATATTGATTGCTCTTATATTTGAGACTACTCAAGATCTAGAATATTGAGACTTGAGATAATCTGGCTAAAAAGCCAACATTAAACACCTAAGAAGGATACCTTCAAAAGATTGACAATACAAGATATCATTGATGACAACGAACCAACAAGCATGTTATCTTAAGTTTTTACACTTAAAACTATTTGGACCTTTCGGTAGAGTTTTTTCCTTGAGGAAGACTAAGATGTCCCTATACTAAGGATCAAGTGAAGAATAGGTATCAATGATAAAAACATCTAATGGAATTTGGATATATTCTAATGTTGTAGGTTCCCTAATTTGTCATATGATGTTTTCATATTTGTCATAATTAAATTCAAGAGAGGATAAGAGAAGTGGCCATGGTCATAATTAGCTGCTTCCTCCTTCAGAGCATTTGCCAAGTAGAAGGGCACTCTAATTTTCCTCCCATGCACTAGGTGATTCAAGAATCGCATATAATTAGTGTGCAGATGGATATTTTTCCCAGTGCATGTAAGGAACCAAGCAAACTGCTCGAATATCTTTCATAGATTCATAAGAATGCTACTTTTTGATAGCTCTTCCTTGTATATCTGAATGTTCTCCTCTGGTAGTAGTAATTCGGTGTATGGCTTCAACATTCTGACCTTGTATGTGTACATGCTTGTGAGAGATAAGCTAGTCACCTATGATATATATTTGGGGGTGACTAGAATCTCCATCCCTCGTACTTGAGCTACGTCACCCCCCAAGGAGGTAGTAAATTCCCTAGCTTCCTCCATATCCTGGCTCTTATTGACCAGGATATAGTACTCGAGCCATCCCTCGACTTTGAACTACGTCCTGACCGTCCCCCTGATTCCTTCTATGTCAATCGATTCATTTTTCTTCACCGTGTTATTCTTTGATCACCCTCCCATGGCACCTTCCCTTAGGATCTTCTGATTTCCTCCTTGCCTTCTCAAGAAGGCACCGAACCCTAGATTTCAGTTTTGGCAAGGTACGCCTCATGACCTACATTGTTGGTATGATGTTCTGGCCATGGGGGGTGCATGATTTTTATGGCAACGATATTTTTTAGTACTGCATAATTTACAAATGATTACATAAAAATTTGAGTAGAGTATGTGTGTACCTGATTGGATGTCTCGTGCATCGTGGAGAGTGTTGATTCACCAATTTGTGACATGGGGGATGGGTACTTCATTTGCATGGATTACGTCAAATTTTACTACTGAGTTGTTTAATGGCTGATGTCGAAACCGTCTATCATTTTTGGAACGTGCATGCTGATCTCACTCCATAATTATGTGGGATTTTTTATTAAAGCAGTTCCCTATCACACGAGCGATGGTGGTAATCTAATGTTGCCTACTCATGTGATGATCTTGTTCCAATCAAGAAGCACGTGAAACTTTGAGTGTTGGCTGTATACAGAAGGCGCTCTTCGGTACCTTCCTGATGTGGAAGGCACTTATATAGTGCCTTCTCGATGTGGAAGGCACTGATATGGTGCCTTCCCGATGTGGAAGGTGCTTATATAGTGCCTTCTCGATGTGGAAGGCGCTTGATATGGTGCCTTCCCAATGTGAAAGGCACTTGATATGGTGTCTTCTCGATGTGGAAGGTGCTTGATATGGTGCCTTATCGATGCGAAAGGTGCTTGATATGGTGCCTTCCTGATCCTATAGGTGCTCTCGAATGGATGTGCCTTCCGGTGGTGGAAGGCACCTCTGATGATGGTGCATTCTTGCTACGGAAGGTGCTTTCGAATGGGTGTGCCTTCCTAGAGTGGAAGGTGCCTTTGAATGGGTGCGCCTTCTTGGAGTGGAATGTGCCTTTGAATACATGCGCCTTCCTAGAAGAGGAAGGCACCTCAGCTATCTATTTTTTTTTTAGTTTGGATGGATGCGCCTTCCTGATGTGGAAGGTGCCTCGGTCCTCAATATATATATATATATATATTGAATGGATCTCTTCAACGTGCACCTTCTTTATAAGTAAGGCACCTTATTTCAATGGGTCGCCTTCTTTATAAGGAAGGTGCTTCATTTTAGCGGGGCACCTTATTTATAAGGAAGACACCTTATTTTAGTGGGGCACCTTATTTATAAGGAAGGCACCTTATCTCTTGCTCGAAACCTCCTTCGTGACAAAAAGCATCCACCTTCGTTAGGCGTCTTCTTCTAGGAGGAAGGCACCATAACTTAAGTGGATAGTCTTATCTGAAGATGAAGGCTTTCTGCAAGGCCCTTACTTGGCAGTCATGTCATGGTTGATCAGGAAAGGGTGATCAAGACTCCTCAGAATTGCTTCATGTTACCTTAGCATCTTCCTACAAGGGCTGGCGTCTGAATTTCCTCTTGGGGAAGAGTTTGTTGCCAACTCCCCTCTTTAATAGATGTTGCTTCTACCCTATGAGTTTCGGCATCGACATTCTAAGCCGAATAATGCTTGGTTTCCCAGATACATATTCTTCATGTTGTCAAGTCCTCCACCTACAAAAAGAAAACAAAAAAGAAAGAAAAATACAGGTAGTTAGATGTATTTTTTACCTATTAGGCCCTGAACCCAGGATGCCTATAGCTTACATGTGGGTGTCGTCCATGTAAAACACACCATAATAAATAATCAAACCTAAACTAACTGCTTTTGGTGAGCACCTCCATGCCCACCATTTTTCCTACTAAGATTTTGGTCCAAATTTACAAGGATGGGGCCTCCCCCATGCCTAATCTAGATTCCACCAGTAAATTCTCGGACGTTCTATAGGGTCGCAGTCGGTGGCCATTAATGGCTAATACAACATTGCTGTCATCAATGGTTATGAAATGCATAGCACCATTCTTGATGAGCTCTACCACCTCATACGGTCCCATCCATATCTGCATTGATTTACCTGTCCTTTCTTGGGATCGATAATCATACAATAGCACTCATTCTCCTTCTTGGAACAACTTTAGTTTAATGTGGTGATCATGCCACCATTTCATTTGATTTTGTATGATCTTCGTTCTTTGTAAAGAATCCATCTAGATTTCATCTAGCTGATTCATCTTTCGAATCATTTCTTTTTTAGCATCATCCAGGCTCAAATTGAGTTCTAAAGCTGTTCTCAATGTTTTGATCTCAAAATCGATGGGCATCATTGCACTCTTCCCATAGACCAATTGGAAGGGTGTAAAGCTTATGGTGGATTTCCATGTGATTTTGTATGCCCATACTACCTTCGATAGCCATGTAGCCCAATATTTTCTATGTTGCTACACAGTTTTTGTCAGGATGTTCTCTATTTCCCTGTTTGTCACCTCCACTTGCCCGTTTGCCTGCAAATGGTAGGGTGTAGTTTTGTTGTGCTAAAATTTGTATTACTTCATCAGTTCCTCGATCAACTTGGATGTAAAATGAGGCCCTTGGTTCATTGTTATTTCTTTGGGGATCCTGAATCATGTAAAAATATGAGCAAATAAGAAATTGATAACCGTTATTTCTTTTGAATCCCTCAATGCCTAAACTTCAACCCATTTGGTGACATAGTCTGTACAAACTAAAATAAACCTCCTCCCTATTGAAGGTGGGTTAATTTGCCACACAAAATCCATACCCCACTTATCAAAGGGTTCTAGGTGTACCTAAGGCTGGAGGGGCATTTTCATCGTGATGGGTTGGTCTACCCATTCTTTGGCATTCATCGCACTTGCTGGCGTATGCGGATGCATCTTTAAATAGAGTGGGCCAAAAGTACCCAGCCTGTAGGATTTTATAGGTAGTCCATTTTTCTATAAAGTGTCATTTGCATGGTTCATCATGACAAGCTGTGAGTATTTTTGTTAACTCTTGTTTTGCTACGCATCCCCTCATAATCTGGTCACATCCTATTTTGAACAGGAGGCCACCAATCCATAGGAAAGAAGCGATTTTCTCTATTACTGCCTCCTTTTCTCGATAGGAGAGAGCAGGTGAGGTTCTTCTGGTGGCCAAGTAATTGGCTATGCCTGCATACCATGGTATTTGTTCACTGATAGTGAACAAATGCTTGTCCTAAAACTTGTCCTCCACTGTTGTATGGTTCACTGGTATCAATCTAGATAGAAAATTCGCTACAACATTGTCCTTGCCTGGTTTTTCAACTATCATTATGTTGAATTACTGCAATAGTAGGAGCCACCTGATAATTCTTCCACAAATATATGGCTTGTTGCATGGTCTGTATGGACAAACACCTTATATCTAGTGATATAATGATGGAATTTTTTTATGGCATGCACAACTACAAGGAACTCCTTCTCTGTCATCGTGTAGTTGATCTCGGCCCCTACCAAGTTTTTGCTGACATAATAGATGGTGTAAAATTCCTCGTCATTCTTCTATCTAAGGACTGCTCTAATCACATTTTTGGATGCATCATAATAGATATGAAATGGTATGGCCCAATATTGCCCTCTCAAAATTGGTGCAACTATCAGTTTCTCCTTAAGCAACATAAACCCTTCTGCAGAATCTTCCGTCCAATTGAACTCCATGTCTATAGACAATAGAGTGTGCAGTGGTTTTGTAATCTTACTGAATTCGATGATAAATCATTTATAATACCCAATAGATCTGAGGAAACTTCTTATCTCTCTCTATGTTCTAGGGTTGGGTAGGTCCCTGATGACCTCAATATTTCTTTTTTCAACCTTTATTACTTCTGAGGAGATATGGTGTCCTAATACAATGCCCTATTGCATCATCATAAATGATTTCTCATTACTCAAGGACAAATTATTTTCCTCACTTCTTTCAATCACTCTTTCCAAGTTCGTCATTGCTTCATCAAATGTTTCTCCATAAGCGGTGAAGTCATCCATGTACACTTTGACCGCATATCCCATCATGTCTAGGAATATGCTAAGCATCGTTCTTTGAAAGATGGCTGGTGTGTTGCATAACCCGAAAGGCAATACTCGATAAGCAAACATTCCCCATGGGCAGGTGAACGTTGTTTTATCCTGATATTCTTCTCCTATCTGGATCTGGTTATATCTACTGAATCCATCTAGGAAGGAGAAATAATTTCACCCCAAAAGTGTGTCCAAGACTTGATCAATGAATGGGAGTGGGAAGTGGTCCTTCTTGGTCGCTTTATTTAACGCTATGTAGTCCACACAGATTCACCACTTCCCATTCTTCTTAGGGATCACCAGTGGTGACACCCACTCACTGTCAAAAATTGAATAGATGAATCTGACAGATAAGAGTTTTTGTAGCTCTACCTTGACAATGTCTTTCATTGCTGGATTCATTCGTCTTTGTGGTTGCCTTCTCGGAGTTGCTTGTTCATCGAGGTATATTCGATGGGTACATATTTCTAGGCTGATACCCTTCATATCCGAGTAATCCCATGCAAATTCCCGTTGGTGTATTACCAGGAGCTCTTCTACTTTTGTTAGTTGTGTGGGATTCAACCCACTACTGATGTTTAATGTACTTCTTGGCCCAACATTTATCTACTAAACTTGGTGATCTTAGGTGCTAGCCAATGGCAAACCGGACACGATGAGGGAGGATTCTTTGTGGAGGAACTCTATAATAGCACCATCCTCATATCTTCTTCTGCAAACTCATCCAATGCCATCATCGACTGGATTATGGATAGCTCATGATCTTCATGCTTGGTCAACGTAGGTTCTCCCAATGAGTCGACGAACTATGTAGTGGGTGAAATGGTCAATATTTTGATGTTTTGTCCATATGAGATGGTCATCAGCCCATCACGGCAGTTGATGTAAGCGTCGGATATTGCCAGCCATGGCCTTCCCAAGATGAGCGGGTAGCCACCCAAGCTGGTTTAGACTGCAAAACCAAGAAATCAGTTGGGTATTCCCATGCACTAATTGTCACTGTTACATCCTCAAGCATTCCTTTCGGTGCCATGGTCGATCGATCGGATAGCTACAGCACTGTCATGGTGGGTCTTAGGTTTGTGATCTATAGCCTCTGCATGGTCTCCTGAGGAATTACGTTTATGGCTACTTTGATATTGACCAATGTATTGGATAATGAATGTCCCTCAATTTTTATAGTCAACACTGGGCTGCCCGGGTTTGCATACTTGGGATGACACGTCTTTCCCATCATTAAATCTACCAACTTACCCATGACATTGATAGTTTGGGTTGCTCTCCATCTTAGATTTCTTAAGTACATCTCCCTTATCACCTTAGTATATATCGGGACATCTCGGATAGCTTGGAATAGTGGAATTGTCACTGTGAGGTTATTGACGCTGGACAGGATATCAAACTCTAGCTGTGTTAGTTTTTTCTGTTCTTGCAACTGGTTAGGAAATGGAGCCTTTGCTCTCTCAGCTACTTCTTCTACCACCTCTTCTATAAGAGGTGTTTCTCCTACATCTTCCTCCTCTTCTATTAGCAGAGGTGTTTCTACTCCTAGATGTCTACCATACCTAAGTTGAATATGGTACATCAAATACATCTCACCTTCCACGTTGTATGCTAGTTGATTCACTCTATTATTTGGATTTATCATTGATTGTGCGGGTAGCTGCATAGGTCTCAATGTTGGCAAGGCCGACAATTTTTGATGGGGGTGATCTAGTGCTACGTTCTATGTGGCTAGATTCCATGGAGTGTGGCCTCTCCACTGTTGCCCTGGATATTGATATGGCATCCAGGGCTATTGATTCACGAATGCTGCTCCTGGGGGTGCATTGGACCAAGGCAATGAATCCCACCATACAATGTTAGGTGGTTGAGTTGGGCTTTCCGGTTGGCATATTCCCTGTAGGGAGTTATGGCCAACTCTTCTAATTGCCTATGAAATAGGCCTCCACGGATTCATCATCCTCCTGATTTCTAGGCAATTTCGAACATAATCGAATCTTGTAGTTTAGCCTACAAACTACACATACTCTGACTTTGGTCTTTGAGCATGCATTATTTTCATGCTTTCCTCTACATTTTGGGCAGAAATAATCCAATGCTACTTCATCTTATTGCTTCTTTTTCTCTAATAGTAGCGTATCCATATGCAATGCTAGAGATGAAAGCATCTCGTTTTTCAAATCCTCCAGCATGTTGCCTATTTCTATTTTCATGACTGAAGCAGTCACTTTCATGGTTCTAGAAGTGGTCTTGCCTCTCCTTCTTGAGTAATTTTGGCATAGTTGTCCGATGTCTTCCATAGCATGCTGGTAGACATCTCCTCCAGAGATCATGTTAAGAGCCTCCAACGATTCATTATTAAGCCCTCTCAAAAAGATTCTTTTGAGAGATTTATCAGATAGCTTCGCATGAGGATACCGTTGAAAATTGAAATTGTGTCTCTCTCAATACTCTTCGAGAGACTCATCCTCTTTCTACGTCATGCTTAGGACTTCCTCTCTAGAGTCTCCTACTCTCCCAAAGTCTTAATATTGCTCTAGAAAGAGCTTCTTCATTTGATACCATGTGGCAATGTGTTTCTTCCCTAGACTGATGAACCATCACAGAGTTGCATCATCTAATATGGAAGGAAAGAGTTTCAGCTTCTGCGTATCATATTTGTAGTCCATAGAGCTGCATAAAACATCAAACTTAAATAAAAATAGGTCAGGGTCCTCTGTTGGGTATCCTTTGAAGGTAGGAAGGTGAGTAGGGGATATGTTTTTCATTTTGGTATCTCCTACTCCATCAATCAAGAAACTAAATCCAGATGAAAAATATTCTACGTCGGCCATTTCTTCAGGAGCTAGGGTCTTTAATGTAGTTTTTATGGCCTCACAGTCATTTAAGACTTTATGAGTCAAGGCTCTAAGGTTATCTGGTGTTATCGTCCGATCTTCTATGGATTTCCACAACAAGGCTTCCTCTAAGGGTGTCCTATTAAACAAGGGGTTTATAATGATCTATTCTTCCCTCAGTTGATGGGATGAGGAAGCACTTTGCACAAAGTGTGGATCCTCACTCCAGTGGAGTGTTGGCTATGAGTCGGGTGAATCTAGTTCAAGCTCAGAGTGTTCGAACGACTCAGGTTTTGGAGAGATTTGTTTTATAAACCGACTGTCAGGTCCTCTTCTTCTCGAAGAACTCATACAAGGTCAGATGGAAGGTTTCTAGGTATTGCAATTTATCTAGTAGAGGCGCTTCCCCGAAAACAATGCCAAAATGTTACAGGCCAAACAAGGTTAATTTTGTTCCTACTTTATCACTTGCCCATGCATTTAATTTATCAACCCAGGGAGCTTCGTAAACTTGCGAAGGGTCTCACACAGGATCACTTACAATACCACTTTGAGATGAGTCCACTAACTCTACTATTGGGGGGTGTTTCAAAGGTTGTCAATCATTAATCCACTCCTCAATAAATTATGTATGAATAATTAAATATTCAAAAAGAAAAACATTCATACGTGCATTCCAATAACAAACCTATTGCAATCATAAAATAACAATGCAAAAATAAACCTATGAAATCAGTAAGCTAATCTATAAAACACAAAGAAAGGGAAGAAATACTGGCTTGGAGTGGGCCCAGGATCTAGCAGCTTCCTCCCAGTTGAACATGCGCTTAGGAAATCTTAGAACTTTATTATAATTACCAAAGAATTACAACACTTCTGTACTTTTGTACTTCTCTCTATATTCACTATTAGATATTTTGTATTCTCCCTATATCCATCAGAGAGGTCTACGTGTGTTTATATAGCACCCCCGCAGATATTCTATTATAAGCAAGTTATAACAGTCGATTCATTCCAAACTAAACTAAGACAATCTGATAAATGTAATCGATGCCTACTAAAATTGGCATTCTTTCTTAACGATGGCATGTTCACTGATTGGTTCGTGCTTCACCTAGCATAGGTAGGACATTCTCATACATTAGTGCAACTCCCAAATTAACTTATATGACGTAGAGTTGGAACTGCACCAGTCAATGTTGCCCATGTCGTGTTATTTGGTCAACAAGAAAAGAACATAGGCACCTTCTCTATGAGGAAGGTGCCTTCCCCATGTGGTTTAGCGAGCACCTTCTCCATGCGGAAGGCGCCTAAGTATATCGGGTGCCTTATTTATACAGAAGGTGCCTACCTTCTGTTGGTGCCTTCCTGGAAGAGGAAGATGCTTGCATTCTATTGGTGCCTTCTTGGAAGAGGAAGGCACTTGCCTTCTGTTGGCGCCTTCTTGGAAGAGGAAGGCGCCTACCTTTTGTTGTTGCCTTCCTGGAAGAGGAAGGCACTTATCTTCTCTTGGCACCTTCCTAGATGAGGAAGGTGCCTACCTTATGTTGGTGCCTTCCTTGAAGAGGAAGGTGCCTACTTACCATGCATTAACTTCAAAGGAAACAAAGTGCCAGGTCCATGAAAAGACCTCGACTGTTCCAAATCTGACTAAATCAACTACAATTTCACAAAAACACACTAAAACATACAAATTAGATAATGCACATAATCTTATCAAATAATTACATAATCATTCATAAAGGTATACAATTCCTATTATATAGTTGCATAATAATGAATGAAAATTATACAAAATATGAGCATTTCTGAGGCTCATCACTCTCTCTTAGGAGGATTGATAGAATTGCATGGGTTACTGATTACTTTCATTATTCTTTCAAGAGACTGTCAAGTGTCCTTTTAGTCACTATTTCATAATGTTTGTATGTTGGGTTTACGATTGGGTTTTGAGTTTATAAGTTGATCATGGTGTGGTTTTTATCATTTATGTGTAGTGGATTAGTTTGATTCATAAAGCATAAAATAAATTCATACATATGTTTTATATGTATAGATTTATAAAAAATAAAATAAAATTAAACAAATAAATAATAAATATAAAAAGGAATTAATAATATATATATATATATATATATATATATATACATATTTCATCATATGTATATATAGATAATAACATAAAAATAATAAATAAATATATATATATATATATATATATATATATATATAAATATATATATATATATATATTTATAATTGAAATCAAATAATAATAAAAAAATCTTAAAAGAGAATAAAAATTTAATTAATATATAGGCATCTATATATTAGTTAAATAAAAACAATAATAAAGAATCAAATAGTTTTCATTAAGCTTTAACGCTATATAAAAGGAGCTTGGTTATTATAGCATGTGGATTCTAATTTTGTTTTGATATGGTGTCGCAGGTCAATACGAGACATTGTCGTTGAAACAAGGCAAGTACGCGGGACCTACATGGCGATAAGAATACTCGGTAGAAGGTCTACCGGAATAGGAGCGAATGTAAGATATCGGTGAATTTCATAGCAGCGGTTGATTCCAGGAGAACGAATCAGTGGAGTTCGCTGGCGCAGAGGTTCTTGATTACGACGTGCAGGAAGGATAGCGTGGCCTGGGACAGTCAGAGATGACTTGGACCCCATTCCTCAGTAGAGACGGCGTAGTCATGGCGGCAACCCTCAAACGCCACGTAGATGAACTAACCACATGCGTAGCGAGGAAGACACAGAAAATGGGTCGAGCGTAGATTTTTACCAACGTCTACACGATGGGGAATCAGAAATCGAGTGGTCACAGGCAGCACCAGTGGATGGAACAATGAGGAGAATGCACACATGGATGGCTCACGGATGGGCAATATGTTGATATGGACGGATGGTGATGAGGTGAGACACACAGTATGGAATGTGGAATGCACATCAAGGACACGAACGCACTGGGGAATTTTGGGGTGTGTGGTTTGTTAATCAATAGCGAGACGAGCGGGTCATCATCCTTGATAGGTAGACATATACCCGAAAAACGGTAGTCCATCGAGGGCATAACAGGAGGACGCCAGTTCCAGACAAAAAAGTCGTATGATGCGAAGAAGGTTGTCGATAGGGATGACCATGTCGACAGCGAGAAACAAGTCGGGCGACGCCGATGAGACTGATTTCACGAAAATGGAGTAGCGTCCAATGGCAGATTATGTAGGCTGGTCATAGGTTTTCTGGTGACCAGCAAAGGACGGAATATAGTCACATGGTACACAATCAAGGATGTTCATGTGGGATTATGAATGGTAAATGTTTTGACATTCGGCAATGCACACGGATTACAACGTGTCTGAGGAGATACATCTACTAAACAACGACAACTCAGGCGCAACACAGCGAGTAAAGCTTACGTGGCTATGACCGGGTTGAACGGTCGAACGTGGTTACCTTCTATAGGGCTATACGGGTGATGTGTCGAGGAGAAGCGGCAGCACCGTGGTAGATATTAAACATAGGTGTTGGCGCGGTTTCATGACCCACTGCATATGTAGAACATGTGACAGCAGAAACAGTAATAACTTGTTAAACGAACAGTCCGGCAATGTTTCAAAAATTCCAACAGAGGTAAAGCAAGATAAGGCGATATGGATTGTAACATGGAAAACAACACCGCAAATGGCGAGTGTAGGAAGCGGTTAAGATCTACATCCGACAAACCCCATAGAAGCCAAGACAAACGTATACACTAGGCACAGTTCTCGAGATGGAGTTATGTGCACGGATATGGTAGCTAGCGTCGGAAGGCAGTAGTGACATGGTAGTCCCACAAGGACACCTCCAAACACGGTGTAGATTGGATGGCTTATGGCAAGTGTGACTAATGATGACACAACATTTTGATGGTAACATCATAGTATAGTTGGAGCATGAGGGTTTAACAGATGCAACAAAACCATAGTCGTTTGAAGCAAAGCCTACAACATTCAAAGAGATGTGCGTCGTGGGTGTAACGCATAGCATGGATACCTGAGAGCAGCATCGATAATTCCATGTGTCAGGGAAAGCGTCAAGCAATTCATCTTCGGCAAAAGGAGCGTAGCATATCGTCAGTCAGAACCATAGAGATTAAGTGGTGGTATCAAGGCAGCAACAATCTTGTCGGAATGGTCGAGGTAATTTGCAAGCATCAGAAAATGGCCAATAACGGAGATGATAGATTTACACCCAGTGACATTAATACTTACGCAGTGGTGGCAGTGTGTTCGGTGGTCAAAATTTTTTAAAATCCTCAAAACAGCAGCGGCATTTCTGATACAAGGTGCCAAGGTTTATAGATTTTGACCATATTGTCACGTGATTAAAAGTGTTATGTATGTGTAACAGTATCATAAGTATGAACTGCCACATGTATAGGGCAGTTACACATATGGGTGTTGGCAGAGATATTATGAAACAAAAAATTGAAGCACATCACCGAGGTCTACCAAATGAAGTCACCGACGCATAGAAGATTATCGATATGGAATTTGCGGTTAGTCAACGGATAACCGGGATGTCCAGTTTGCGGTAGATGAGCAAAGGACATCAACGGTATAATAAGGTGTAACGATACTACACTCCAACAGTATGCCGAACAGAACGACACATGGTGATGTCGAGCACAGAATAGACGTAGTCGTACAACACGACAAAGGGCAAGGATAGTTTGGTTTGTGTTTACTCCACGACCGAACACCATGAATCATAACCCGTACAGTGAAAGGATTGCAGGTGGTTCCACGATGAGCGGATTGTGGACAGCGTGGCATGTGCAACACAGTAGCATAACGCCCGTGAGGTGGCTACATAGATACAAGGGAGTGTTCACCAAGTGGCCATAGTGCGCGTAGAGCAATCTGAAGTCGGTCTGGCGTTATACCTAACGTTCGAGGGCATTCGAAATGAAATGAAAGATTTTAGTTACTTCCACGACACCCAAATATGATTTATGGGACCTCAAATATGGAAGTACAATTATTCAAATCATATCATATGATTTTTAATATTTTTGAGAAGGTTGTTCCTTCTTCTGCTAATTTGTGTTAGTAATTTTTCAACTTTTTTTATTTTACTGTCTTCAAATAAATCTGTAATAAACTAGTTCCCAAGTGTTTCTTTGTATTTGTCACGGATATCTGAAAAACTCGTGCATTTATAGACGAAGTGTTTCTCTGTCTCTACTGCCCCTGTGCTGCATAGAGTAGATATCCTTTCTTCCCATTGTTCTTTGGGTGTTCGGGAACAAAGAGGTGCAATGTAGTCCCACGTGTTGGATATATGCCAAAGAATCCACATATGACTAAGGGGAGGCATGTCCGCAATTTCATACATTGGATTAATGTTATGGCAAATGACTTTAGGTTTAATGTAGGCTTTCCATGGCGGGTATAAAGGAGTTGTTTATAAAAGGGTTTGGAGACTTTAATAAAGGATATAACATCCAAATCTTGACAAGTCAATATTCCCCAAATAAAACTAAAGCGCGAGTTTGCAAGCGTTATAATGAGTTGGGGCAAGAGGAAATGTTTTGAAGACCTAACAATGAGGCAAGTAAAACTTGTAGGAAGAGTTACGAATGAAAAGAAAAAACAGAAAATAGGAAAATGAAAAGAGGAAATTCAAGATTTGGAATATGAAACGAAAAGGTTTTATGCGTTTTAAACATCCCATGAAATGGAGAAAGAGGGGTAGGACCTTTTGAAGGCCAAATGTTGTGGGAATGTAAGAGGAGATTTTTTTAATGCAAATGCCCTTTTTAGATTTTAAGGCCTTGTTAGTAGGAAAGAATGAGATGATTTCTACATGCTCAAATTTAATTTTTTATTGTAGCACCTTAAAATTGGTGCAGTTAAACCATCAGTAAAAGATTAAAAAAAAAAAAAATTTAATCCCGAAATCGCCCGTTAACCGCTCACCTCGTTTTTCATGCCATTTTTAGAAGTTGTTTTGACCATTGGACGATATCGTCGCCGATCTGACGATATCGTCCCAAATCGGACGAATTCGTTTGGAACAAAACGTCCAGACGATTTCATCCCAAAACTAAATTTTCATAATTAACTTCTATTTCAACAACCTCTCCAACTCGGACATAAGCGTGTCTACGTGGTTGGAGATTCCTACGTTGGAGATCTCCTAGATTGGGATGAT